>CABFOV010003239.1:12692-55622 GCA_902141375.1 Timema poppense | reverse complement strand
ATAGAGTGTAGAGCATGAAAGTATTTTAGTCTTATCTTTAGTTAAATTATATGTTAAGATTCTGATAGGAAGGACCGTATCTGACGGTTACAAATTTACTAAAACTACTTTAACAGATGCATAAATCTTCTAATTTAATCTACACCTGCCACTTTGATAGATATAATATCTACATATAAAATAATATTAAAAATTACAATTTTTTTATTTTTTCACTATCTATTTCTATTCCCCGCAGAATACTAATAAAGGTTTTGTGATGATATAACTACTGTATTAAAAAGTATTAAGGTTTAAATGTTACGTCTTAGATATGAAAGTAAATACCAGCAGCTTATAACATGCAAAGCATAATATAACCGGTTGTGAAGAACGAATTTTAATTTTAATCAAAAGCACTCTCTCGGAAAAGGTAAATAAAATCGCATTGCGGGAAAAACCCAAGTACGTTTGCCTTTGCATCTTATCTCGAACACTTTACTTGCAACCAGCCCCTTCTATTACTATTAATATTATTAATATCAGTAGTAATAGTAGTTGTAGCAGCAGTACGGATTAATGGGTACGCTGACAAAGACACCATTATCGTCTAGTTTCGTTTGCCGGTGGCAGGAGGGTTGGGGTTCAAGTACATGCCAGGAAGAATGAGGATTTTTTCCCTAAATAGTTTCCCCAATACACTTAAACGTAAATGCAGGTACGTTTCCACTAAATTTTAGCTTCCTCATCCCTTTCACATTAGTGTAAACGTGCTGATAGCCCGGACAGGTAGTAGGACGCATTGCATCATAGTAAAAAATAAACTTTATTTGTTAATTTTCCGTCGTTGATTGTTAAATAAATTTTAAGACAAATAGACAATTATCTTATTTAATGGAGAATAAAGATGAGAACATTTTATGGAATGGGGTGTGAAACAGATGAAGAATAATGAAACTGGAATATCTCGATTTCCATTGTGAGGCAAACATATGAATAGAATGTAGAGGAAATGCTTCGGTGTAAAATACTTCTAAATTACGAATTCATCTTAACTTGACGCCGAAAGTACAGTATCTCTTCTTTTTTTTTCAACAGCCGTTCCATTAGTTACTTTGTATTGATTCTTAGACTTGGTAAAGTAGATAAAAGAGCTATTACAGTGAGTGATGCGCTGTGCTGGCTGAGAGATGCCACTTTGACGTAAAATGGATCGGATCTGTGTGCTAGCACTTAGGTTCATCGGATTTCCACAGCATGACGTAGATATTGGTCATGGCTTGAAGCTTTAGGGACGTCAATTAAAAAAGTATATTCTTTTAATTTTTTTTTTTAAATCATCACTTCGCCTCCTTCTCTTCCATACATAATGTAGGTATTTTAAATTGTGGCCTTAAAAATATGAGGTTTATTTTATCAAAATCCGAAGAAGTGGTACAAAATGTGTCGCTCATGATTCGGTTCCTTTCCACCACGTTTTACTACCCATTCGGACTAAACGTACACCTGTGTATTTGGTGGTATCGTGCAGTTAAGGACGCTATCTGATTGCGGGGAAATATCCTCACACTAAAGTATTCCTTATGACATTGTCAATTGTGAGGCTTCAAAACAATTTTTTTTTATGTTGATTATCCTTTTAAAAATTTTGTGTTAACTTATTTAAGAAATACTTTATTTATTTATTTCTAACCATTCACTTTAACCTCAGAACTGTGACAATGAATTCACCTCTTCGACGTTATTATTATCAAATGTACATACATCAGTAGCGGATTTAGGTTTGAGGACACCCTAGGCCCGAGACGATATGGCACCCTTTTTTTTTGTAACAGTATATATATATATATATACATACATATATGTGTGTGTGTATAAAATAATGAAAATAATAACAATAATAATAAGAAATCTAATCAGGTATAAATTAAACATTTATTTTTTTAACATAACAATTAAATATAGGATTAATAATAAATTGCTTGTAATTAAAATATAAATTATTTCAATTAAAAAATTTTGGCGCCCCTCAAAATTTGCCGCCCCAGGCCCGGGCCTCACGGGCCTAAGCCTAAATCCGCTACTGACATACATACAAATATACATACATACATATATACATACATATATACATACATACATACATAATACATACATAATACATACATACATAATTACGCCGTGCCCTTACGGGGTAGGCAAGAAATTGTGCATATATATCAAAAATCAACTTCATACTTAATCCATCTCCACCAACTTCCTCCACACTTCCCTATCCTGGCATATACCATTCTCTTACATAAAATCTACACAACAAGTCATACATGATATTTTATTATTAAAAGTCTTAATGTTTCTATTTTTTACACATTCATCTAGAACATTTAACCACGTCCTACATAGCCTAAGCCTTCTTTTTGATCCACAGATTCTACCTTCATATATTTTCTTCGTCACTCGATCCACACTCATCCTCTCAACATGCCCAAACTAACGTAAGACGTTTATTTCAGATTAATCAATTGGATACCTTTTTAAGCCGCACTAATACAGCACCCATTCTCTACTGACTTTGTCCATAAGAGTTTTTCCACATTCACTTTTTAGATATCTCATTCCAACCGAATTCACCTTGCTCTTGTCATTCTCCTAACAAGCCCACATTTCACATTCAAATAATAAAGTTGGTGGTAGCACACTTTTATATACTGCAATTTTTGCTTCTTTTGATACCACTTAATTCTTTGCATTATTCCACATACTGTACATCCAATTAATATTCGAGATTCACTCACCCGTCTGTGAAATTCACTATCTATCTTTCCATTTTTACAGAACATTCCGCCCAGATACACTAAACCATTTACTTGTTCTAACAATTTTCCATTTATATTAAGCTGACAATCATTTCCTGATTCGTCCTTATAAAAAACTGTTACCTTTGTTTTAGAGACACATTTATACGAAGATTTACCACATTCAAACAATTGAATGCATTCTGTAAGTCAATTTTATTTTCAGCCACTAACACGGCGTCATTTGTATATAGCAGCACTTTCACATTCACATGGTATATTTGCACACCAACCATGTCCTCACAATCATCCCTCATGAACACATTAAACAGCCATGGAGACACAACAACACCTTGAATATCACCTTGTCAGTGCCAAACCACTCGCTCAAAACTCTATCCACCCTAACGCACGCTTTACTTCTATCATATGCCACCATAATTGCATTTAGTAACCTCGCACCTTCACTATACTATCTCAGAACATTCCATAATATTCCCTTCATCGCTCTCTTATACTGTATTCTTACAAAATAATATTACCAACCTTCATTATGAATGGCATAGTTCTTTCCTTGCACGCCTTGTTTCGTTCTCTTTATCCACTTACAGAAAAGCTTCTTATTTCCTTCAAAATCATACTGCGTTCTTTCTCTTTCTTTTAATCCCATTTGTGTCTTACCCTCCTTTACTACCTTCTTTGTATTTATCTTTTTTTCTTTGTATACTATTACGTTCTGTTTCACTCCCTGCAGCAATGATTCACTTGTACGCCTCTTTCTTTTCTCTCACAGCTTCATTCACTCGTTCATTCCCCTATGCATCTCCGTCCAATCACCGCAGATCCACATACATCTTTCGCGGACTCAACTACAGCCTCTTTGGTTCTGTTCCAAGCACTTTCTCTATCATTAGGATTTAAATCGACACTCCATTCATACTGCTGTAAAGTTGATTTTTCATCCGGCACTCTTTCATATCGCGCCCTCAAACTTTTCCATTTTTACTCTTATTTGCTTAATACTCTTGCGCTGCTTCCTCACAAAATTCCTACCTAATTCAACAACTAATATTACTAGGAAGTGGTCTGTTACACGCCCATCTCTGGTATTATTATTATTATTATTATTATTATTATTATTATTATTATTATTATTATTATTATTATTATTATTATTAGCACCGCGTCTTACTACCCGTTCGGTTTATACGCACTTACGCTAATGTGTAATGGTAGGGTGATTGTGAGATGAAATGAAGGACCTACAGTTTAACGTGGAATCCGAACCATGGTGGAGGCCTGGCATTCCTCACATTCACAAGATGTCTTGTCAGAGGTGAAGGAATGGTTTAGTAATCAGATAAATCTTTGCCGGGACCGAGGATTGAACCCCGGCCGATCTCTGGTATTCTTTACTAAAATTCTAAGTCTCTTTTATACACCACAATAAAATATAAAGAATAAAATGTAAATTTTGTAATCCCTTAAGGAAATTTTGTTACTTTTCACCTCCATTTTGGAGGGACCCATAATTTAAATTAACGAACTCATTCTTAAATAAGACGGTATTTCTGGACTATTGCAACACATTTCAGTGCTCCAGCAGTCGGACCCTTAAAATGTTCATAGATAATTAAAAACCTCACATTTAAAATTAATAAAACTGGGAAATTAGTATATTTTAAACAGTTTCACGTTAACTTATGCATCGAAGAGAATAATATAAGTGGTTAGAAACATAGCTCTAGCCTTCCTCTGGCAAAATTTTTTTTTAACATGTTCACAACGGAACATTAAAATTTATTTGAAGATGGTTTTAGTAGTTTGAAGCTTCATAGCTTCAATTCCCACAGTAAATAATATATTGTGAGGATATTCTCTTCTTCAAGTGGAATGCACCCTTAAAAGTTAAGCCTCCAATTAAGAGTAGACTTGATTTTTCAAAGGGCTTGGAGTTGTCCCAATATACCAAGATACTTGTCTTTTCGTTCTAACAAGTAATTATTTGTAGCTTATTTTCCTCTTTCTGAGTAGCTCTAGAAGTAATTCCTCTTTTAGACACAACGTAGTAGTACTGTGCTAAGAGAACCACATTAAAATAGGATTTTGTTGACATTTTTCTCTTGTCAAATATATTTCTAGAATTTATTTCCCTCACAGCCAGGATAAATTGCACTGTTGTGCATGAGGAGGAAATCGTTTCATCTTTCCTGATTTGTCATTGATGAAGAGATCATGGTTTGAATCCCGGCTGGGTGTACGGAAGTTGTTTTCCCTAAATAGTTACCTACTTTCCCTCTACGCAAATTCAGGTACACTATCTCCAAATTCTACCTCCCTCATTCCAACCCCTAGTATAAATATTTGGATATCCCGGTTGGTTGGCTAGACGTGGAATACGATTTATTTTTTTATTCGATCTCAATAAGTTTTATAAGAACACTAGGTCTGCACAGTTGCTTTTCAGTAGTCTATTAGCACTATCTTATGGCCATGTTTTAGCTGATGAGTATAGTTTTCAAATTTAATTAAATTGAACTATCGCACACACTTAAGTGCAAATTCAAAATTTACTTTGATAAACTTGCGTAAAACATGAATGATAGCTTAACCATCTTTGACTGCTATCCAATGAATTCTGTCTAGGCTCATACTCCCTCTCACCCTTCACCTATAACCACTCTTTGTCATGTCAATAAGAAAAAGAGGAATGATTACTACGAAACTTCTCATATCAAGATAAAGAGGAAAGTTCGCTGCTAGATCACAAATATATTAAAATGTTATTTTGTGATTTTATCAAAAAATTACTAAACCATATATTTGTTAGAGTAAGTCTTGATCTTAAGGCCCTCTTTCATCAAGCCTGGTTGTATAGCTACACAAATAGGATTTAAAAGTCGTTGAAAATGAAATAATTTTACAATATATTCACAAATTTGTTTCTATTAATAAAACACAAACTATAGAATTGTTACGGAAAAACAGCCATGTTGAATTCTGTTTTTAAATAATAATAATTATTATTATTTTGATCATTAGCACCGTGTCTTACTATCCGTTCGGATTATACACACTTACACTAATGTGTAATGGTAGGGTGATTTTGAGATGGAATGGAAGACCTACAGTTTAAAGTAGGATCCGAACCACGGCGGAGGCCTTGCATTCCACACATTCACACGTTGTGATTAATATACGTCTTGCCAGAGGTGAAGGAAGGGCTTGGTAGTCAGATAAATCTGTGCCAGGACCGAGGATTGAACCCTAAACCCTCAGCATAGTAGCCTGACACTTTGCTCCTAGACCGCCAGGTCACCTGATTTTAAATGACACGTGGAAAGGTTACAGCAGTGTGTGTAGAGAGAAATAAAAGCAATTAAAAGACTCGATGAGCTATAAACCACTTTTATTTTTCCATTTTATATTCCTTTACCCTCGTCGCAATGTAAAGGTAAATTTTCCTTTTCGATTTGAATTTGTTTTAAAGTTTGTTCTACAAGTATAATCAAACCTATCCAAAAACAATTCACATGAATAATTTACATTCGTTTAAAGTCAAATACTTTAAAGCGCACATAATGTAATGCGCTCGAAGCAATGAAGTTCTACTGTAAGCTTTCAAAAACGAATGTTTGAGAGAAGATCTTTGAGCTCTTTTAAGGTGAGTGCATTTCTGGAATAAATAAATTCACGGGAAAACATACAAAAACTAAAGTTATTTTGTGTGAGCCAACCACCCCTCAGTTAGAATAAATGTTTTGTAAATTAAATTTCAGCTTACGCTTAATATTCTTGAAGTTAAAAGAATATGTAAAGCAAAAAATAAAAGACAAGGAAGTCACTCATTAAAATTGAACGATCATCTGCATGGTCTAAAATGTCACACTTGTGTTAGACCAGACTGCTGAAGAAAGAAAGATTGAAGTTCTAATCCTGGTTGGGTGTACTGTTGGTGTTTTTTCAATAATAATAGTAATAATAATAATATTTTTTTTATTATTATGACTGTATGGACACTTTTCTAAATTGATATTGAATTACATAATTAATTTTTTATTGATATATTTTTAAAATTAACTAAAAAAAGCGATTTTTTAAAATGGTTAAATTTAAAAATAACATACCATCTTAAAAGTTGTGTGTGCAATTTACAAATATAATATTTTTAATCACTAAACTTGTTTCCTCGGCTAAAAATCGGTCATTAGTTACATACATGTAGGTTCATTACAAGATAGGGGGTGGAAACCCTCACCACACCTACTCAAGCCAAGAGAGAGGTGAAGTTTCTCGGTAGAACCCAAGACTCAGTTGGCAGTAATCCTATTGTTCGCTGGACAGGACAACACTAATAGCCTTGAAACCAGTCCAGAGGACCAGTTAGAATATTTCAGTTGTATTATTTTTTCTGAGTTTAAAAAAAAATCTTTGGAAGCTAGAAAATGAACCTACATCAATATTATTTCATAAAATATATCATTTAAAATATTTTTAATTGAGATTTTTAACGTGCAATTTATGAACACAAGGATTATATTTGCATATGACTTACATACTATCTTCTAGCTATGACATACATAACAGTTTACCAAAGTTAAATTAACGACTCTACCTGGTATCGAAACCTGGACCCTTAGCATAGTAAGCACAAGTGATATCGACATAGCTAAAGTGTCGGTTAAAATATAAAGAGAAATGTATTACGTTAAATATGATACATCACTTTGAATTAATGTTAAAAAATAATATAACGATAAAAGCATAGCTGTGGCAAAATAATATTCAATACCAAAATTGGTTTAAATTGGAATGTTGCGTAAGTTGACGCACCCTATGATGATTCTCGACGCATAAAGTATTAAATTATTTACATTTATTTTGTATTGAAGATTGAATATTTGTCTAAAAATACACAATTTTATGCTTCTATAGTATTCGTCAAGTAGAACAGAGTTGGACTGGGCCCTCCAAAAGGGCGTGAAACTTATATTTTTAGAGGACGTAAAATATTTTGAAGAACCCAAAAAAATTCACCTATTTACTGTAAAATAACTATACGAGTGCTGGTAGAATTCAATAATATTAATTGATAAAAATATTGGTAGTTCCAGCAAGGACTTTCAAAATAATATTTTTTCGTTTTCCCCATGTGTCTCAAAGCATTGTTTAATATTGTGAATTGCATAGATTGTGTTCAATAAATATTGTATAAATTCATGGGATGGGTGAATTTTATTTCACAAAAGTGAAAAAACATCAAGCATTTAAGGAACAAATTGCACAATATATTATTCTATATCCATGGCAAGAATCCTCGGACTATTTGAATACAATCTGTCTCAACGACATCCATCCTGAGCAAACTGGGTTCGTCTCGGAAAAAAGGAAGTGTAGTAGACATCACACACCCAATTACCTCAACTAAACCTGATTTAAATCAACGCTGAATACAAGTTTCTTCAAAACAACACATTACCAAATAAATTTTCATTTTCACGCCAAGGCCAAGCTCTTAAAAATTTTAAATTTTAAAATTATTAAATGAATTAAACTTTACATATTCAAATACTGAGATCGTAACACAACTCCCTCCCCCCTCCCTGGAATAAGTTTTGATTACAACGTTCTCTCTCTCACCCTTTCCCATTTCTAATTGCTCTAATTATCTTTCTGTGGCTAGTAATATTAAATTGACACTACACGTAATATTATGTTATGAATGGGATCTATTTAGCCTCCTTTCATTAATATTATTATTATTATCTTCACATCTCCCAACGAAAATATTGTTTATTTGTCGTATGAACAGAAAAAATGTATGGTAGTTGAAAGTTTAGAAAAAGATTGTGATTTTTGAAAAATTGATATGGAATTTAAAAAAACTAGATTTTATTAAAATTGCATATTTCCAGAGCCAATAGATTCTAAGCACACTAGAGCAATGAAAATAAGAAATCCAGAATATATTTTGAATGCACAAAAGACTAAAACAAAGTAGCAAAAAATTTAAAAACAAAGTAATTATATAGATTTGTATTCTTTATTTTAGGAACTGTCACTAAAAACCATTATTGATTAAAAATGTATTATATTGTAATATATTGAAAACATGTGTTTTATTGTAATGGCTACTAGATATTTATATATAGTACTATGTTCGTGCAGTAAAAGTCACAACTCCAAAATGTTCATAGTAGAAGCTGTCTGTTTTATCCATGTTCCTCAGCTTGTTAGAACTAATTGCAGAAGCAACGGCACATCAAACAAGAGTTAGTAAGTTCTGACTCGATGTGGGACTTTCACAACTAGGTCTAGTTTTTTTGTCACAGAAGTTAATTTATTCATTTGGAAGAACTGGACTCTAATGTATTCCACAACACGATTTAGTCCATGAGCCAAACTTGTAAAATGGATATCAGGATACAACAACTTCAAAGAACTTGCGATTTTCATTATATATGCCATGTCATCCAAATATAACACCAGGGCCTTCTCTACATGAGCTCACCTAGGTCACACACTTTCAATTCATCATTCACGAATCTTACAACATGTTACGTACGTATGTTCCAGCACTTCTCAATAAATCGAGTATGGTTTGGAAATATCCTTAGGATCTATCTTACCTACCACAAGGTTCACAACAAAATAACCCTAAACAACCGTGATTTCATCCACAGCGACCCATATGAAGGCATCTCCCATATAGTTTATTATCCTATCCATTGTTTCTTCATAACATATATGCAGATAATTCTTTCTGGGTATTGATTGATCTTGAATTTGTCGCTTTCATTACTGTCACAAGAAGGATGCAAATTCAGGCCCTTGGAATATAAAACATGGGATGTTCGGAGTGATAATTGCACTACACAAGTCCTTAAAGAATTAGTTTTTTTAACTGGAAGGAAGGCACCTGCATATTTGCTTAACTCAGATATTTTTAACTTACGAAGTGTGCGCCGTACATGTTGCTCCAATTGTGATTTTAATGGAACGTCCCATATTTTTGTTGCAAACTTGACACATTATAAATTTACCATTGGTTTTGACGAATTCGTTGATCCCAGTCCATTATTTTAATATTGTATTCAGCAATACTCACCTGGTGTCATAGTGAACAAAATAAAATATCTTAATGGTAGCTTATTGTTAGACTTTCACTTTCAAACGCTCATGTGAAACTAAAATCACTTGGATAAACTACAAGATAAAAATGTAAGTCGTTAGACTAGTGTGTTGGAAGGGAGGGAGGTTCCAGACCAAAATTACTTATCTGTTTGCTAAATTCTTTAACAAATGTATCAAAAGGTTCACTGTGAGGACAGAGGGCCTGTACTTAGTGGAAAAACACTGGACTACCCGAGTTGGATTTTACCCTTTTCAATAGTTAATTGAAAAATTCCTTTAAGCTGATTTATGCAAGCCAAACGAAATCAAACAATGTTTAAAAACTCAACAAATATGCAATAATTATTACTAAAATATGCTAAATAATCACAAAGTAAGTAGCTTTATGTAAAATCACTTGAAATATATAAACATATCAAAATATGTAAAAATATATCAAATGAAAATAAATAATATTTTATTTTCATTTTATATATTATATTAACCCTAATATCATGGGATTGCTGGAAAAACTAACTTAGCTATTTTTTTCATGTTTTCAGGTTTTGGTACCATTATAAAAGGTAAATAATTGCTCTTCATTTTGGAACAACTCACCAAGTCATTTGTTGTTATTTGAACTAACAATGAAATATTCTGTTATTCTCACCAAGTCAACAGAAACATTTTACTGTCAAGAAAATCTCACAAAGTCATGTCAACTGACTTAGTGAATTTTCCTTAGCATTGTTTTGTTCAATAATTTAAAAGATGATAAAAAATTCTTACAAACTAAACAGTTGGTTAGTTAAATCTATCCTGTAAACACTTGCTCATTCGACATTATCAATGACAACAATAGTTAGGAATTAATATTTTCTCCCTTCTTAGGCTATTTTGATTGTTTTATTTCTCACATGTATAATTTAACCATCTATGAATCGGCTTCCCCTAACAATGCATACTGTTATGCATGAAAAGAACTAGACGGAAAAATATGAAGCTCAGAAATAGGTTCATGCTTGCTACAGTGGATGAATCAACTTACCTCTAACGTGAAAGAATTATCACTATTCTCTGATATATGTGGCGGTCAAAATTGCAACATATATATATATATATGAGCCTTTATGCTATACATTGTACAAAACACACATATAGACATAATTGAGCATACATTTATGTGGCGTGGCCACTCATACATGGAGGTGGTCAGGTGGACTCAGTTCATAGTGCAATAGAAAACGACAAAAAGTATGTTCCAGTAAATTCACCTCTTGATTGTCTGACAATTTTTAGAACAGCGAGATCAATGAGGAACAGAAACGAAGAAAAGTCAAGGAATTGAAATTACCCAGTTTTTTTCATCTATGGAACCTGGCATCAAATAATGTTAGGAATACTACTGTTGATAGTGCTGCTAATAAAGTTTGTTGGTTAAAGGTTTCTCAAAAGAATGCCCAAATATAATATTATTATTATTATTAGCACCGCGTCTTACTACCCGTTCGGGTTATACGCACTTACGCTAATGTGTAATGTTAGGGTGACTGTGAGATGAAATGGAGGACCTACAGTTTAACGTGGAATCCGAACCACGGTGGAGGCCTGGCATTCCCCACATTCACAAGATGTCTTGTCAGAGGTGAAGGAAGGGTTTGGTAATCAGATAAATCTATGCCGGGACCGAGGATTGAACCCCGGCCGCCAGCATAGAAGTCTGACACCTTACCCCTAGACCGCCAGGTCACCCCAAATATAATAAAATACAGGTATGATTACATTGGACAATATCAGGAAATTGATGTAAGGAAACGTGGCAAAAATCAACTAGATACTGAATGCACTGTGCAAAATCTTTATAAAAAAAACAACTTCATATAAGCAAGGAGAAGAAACAAAACCTATGCTCTGTGCCGAAAGAAAGTTATTCCAGAAATATACCATTCTTGGTATAGTTCCATTCCAGATTGCAAAATGAATTAGAAGGTCCCAGAACCAGGGATTCTAGATTATGAAATGAAGATGCTTGGATAAGTTTAGCCTTTAAACATGCACTTTCTAACCTCACTTTATTATTTATGGATTTTCAATGTAATTTTTTTTATCTATTCAAGTTTTAATTGTAAGTCAAAATATTTTCTTTCCTATTTTGACATTTAAAATAGTAGGCATTATGTCATGTACCATGACAGAGTGTTTTTTAAAGTGATTAATTAACAAATTAACAGTATTATTTATTTTCTAATGAAATGAATGTCAAGATGCCTTTTTATTTTTGAAATTCGACAAACAGATTTTATGTAATGAACGTGAGAAAAATTGTGTTCCTTTTGTTGGTTTTCTAATTTTACTCCAATTTTAATGCAATGTATTTGACATTTGAATAAGTAAACATTAAAATGTATTTTTAAGTGGATATAATTTGTTCAAATCAGTAATAAATCTGGAGTTATGATTCAAGACCTTTAAAAACAAATGCATTTGAATTATTATTAAAATAAATAGTTTAACCAGTAGCTATCATGATTCTAAAATAATGGCTGTCACTCAATCAACCTTCCATAACACATATTGTTAATCAGGAAAATCTCACTAAGTCATAGTCAACCATTAATAGTATATTTTCTTATCAATGAAAACTCACTAAGTCAAGTGAAAGTAATTAATTAATTATGTTTAATCAACACAATAATTATGATAAAAATTCTTGACATTTAATGTTTTAAAGTATTTTCCTAATATTATGAAAAAAAATTGTTTAAGTGGGATTTATGATTTTCGAAAAAAAAAAGTAAAAGTAACATTCACTCATAAAATAAAAATTGCATTTCTCACTAATTAAGAATTTTGACTTCACGAGTTTCTCCAGCAAGCTCACGATATGGTGATTCGTTGAGATTACTATTTTCTGAACGTCTAAATGGCGAGGAATATAATATGTATTAAAGAGAAATCCCAGCTCTAGTAATGACTTCCAGAATTTTGCAGCTTTACACTTTTCCTACAGTAAAACTATTAAAAGATTTATTTTAGTGTAATGACTACTAGATATTTTTATATAATTGTGATGTGTTCATATGATCTAGTGCAATAAGAAACAAACGCGTTATTCAACTGCTACTGGAGCGTGCCTCTCGAAAAATTTGTTCAACAGTAACGCTTTCTAATAAAAGCTATGATAAAATGTGTATTTTTTACACAATGGGGGGAAGACTTAACCCCAGTCCGAAGCTAAAATAAAAACCTTTAAATCAGTCCGAGAAGTGTATAATGTAAAAAAAAACTTCTTCCATTGGTAGTTTAGGGGGTAGAGGGCAGCTACCCCTCTAAAAGAATCTCTTTCCAACCAAATACCCTCCCACATTAAAAAATTAAATCATACCTACGTGCTTGGCTCACACCGTTTTTAAAACGCATTTATCTAAACTCTAGAATCGTTGGTTCCCGAACTTGTTGAATGGCGTACCACCCAAACAATTTCCGTATTTTGTAGTGCCACCAAAATCGTGCTGAATATTTAATATTTAGGTACATTTTAATGGCGGCCAGGAATATAATTACACAACACTATTTATAGATTGACTGTTTTTATTTATCATTATTTACCATTTATACTCAATCAATACGGATAGTAGGGCACAGGTATCAAAATAATTTAATAAAAACTTATATTTACCCCTCCTACAACTATTTAAATCTCTTTTTCTTTTGGTTTGAATTGGTCGTAATATATTTATGGTATTTTATGAGAAATTATATTTTTACAACTTTAATTTGCTTGTTTTGTCTGGCTTCTCACGGCGTACTAGCTGGAATAAGTGTACTTCATTCACGGTAGGAGTTTACCTCTGAAAGGTCTTTTTTCCTACCAATATCCTACTATATAATAGATTTCTGGTAGGAAAAAAGGCCTTTCAGAGGTAAACTCCTACCGTGAACGAACTTTACGTACCACGGTTTAGGAGCCGCTGCTCTAGATAATTGAGCCGAATACTTAGCGCGTCCTCTTACTAAGTTAATTGTTTAATTCCCGTTTTGGGACTAATATTTATAATATTTTGATTCATTTATAGCCTCGCGGTAGAACGTACATGAATAACTTTCCAATTTATTTAAAAAATTTAGAGAGTCATTATATTATATAATTAGTCACAGTTTTTTTAGACAACATAGCAATAAGCAATAGGCATAACCTAATTATACTTTCATTAGACGCAGATTTAAAACTGTTTCAATTTACTTAAAAAATAAAGCAGTTTTCGAAGTAGTGTATAATAGAAACTAGCAATACCACATGGCATTACCCATTATTCTTCAAAAATTTGTTAAAAATAGTCTAACTAAGAAGCTATCATAATTTTTAAAATCCTGCTTTGGGGTGCATTCGAACCCCCTTCCGTCCACCTATGTTAAAAATGTCAGATCTCTGCGTGCCGTAGATTTGGCTGGGCATCGCACACACACAAACACACACATACAGGCAAACACTTCCTTTGATTAACATATATAGGAACAAAGCTTATTCGATGTAGACTCTATTCAAACACTTTGTGAGCCTAAAACTTCAGGCAGAGGCGGCCGACCGGTCTCTGCTGTGTTTGTATTTCAGAATACAGAAAACCAATCGACCTAATGAGTGATACACGCCAGGGTGGGGAAAGTAATAGAGTGGTGGGGGTATTTCCTCTCCTCAAGCAGGTACTCAGTTCGAGAAGGAAGATAAGACCCAAAATGAAATTTGTTCTTCTATTCTGCCGCACCTTAAGTAAACAACCCGAAATTTGGTTTGATGTGATCTCTATCCATCCTGAGCTAGGCATGCACTCCACTCTTCGGCTGGTTAGTTCTGCCTGCACTATCTGGTAGAAATCCCAAGAACTAGGTCAATCCAGGAAGTTAGGGGGGTTCCCCGTTGCCTTCCACACTGAACTTCTATGATCGAGTGCGAAAATGCCTACCACTTTAGTCGGAAAAGTATTTTCACTTACCTTCCAGGGTTCTTTTACATGTTACACTTGCCATAGGACCAACGGCTTCACTTCTCCTTTGCTAGGGATTTTATCACTAAAAAAAATCCGCTGATCTCGGCTGGATCTGAACCGATAATCATCGGTTCCTGAGACGAGTACTTTACCTCAAGAAGCCCTAGGTTGACCTTGTGTTTTAAATCTAACCCATTTTTTTTCCGACGCGTCATAGTGCTCATTCGGACATTAATTACGCTAATGGGATAGGAATGAGGAAGGTAGCATTTTAATGGAAATCTACAAGCAAAATGATAGACATAATATATATATATATATATATACATACAGCTTGATGTGTAGGCTATCTTACTGAGAAGAACGGCTTTCACTTTGATCTATCATTTGTTTAGTGTCCCATTCAAATACAGTGTTCTAAAGAGGTTTATCGGTGAACCTATTTCTGTATTTGTTATTCACCACCTTCAGTTGGAAATAATGAATCATACAGGTAGATCAGACTAAAAGCCTTACTAGAAGTATAAGACTAATCAGAACCATCGAGACCACACATATTCCGAACATGAGGCAACCCTCTTTAATGATAAGTAGCTTTGGAGAGTGCAAAATAGATTTCTCACGGCTACTACCGGAAATGCCGTCGCAAGATACCGGTAGCTCGTGTTTGATCGATTGGGGGTGTTTATATTAAAACTAGAGATGGATTGAATCCTATATTACTCTAATCTAATTCTTAAAATTTCTTTCGAATTTCGAATCCAAATTCGAATCTTTGACTCTTTAAAAGTGTACAATTTTAGTATAGTCAAAATGTTTAAAATTGAATTTTGGAAAAGTTGTCGAAGGCTTAGTAGTCACTGACAAACGCTAATTTGTTTGTCATATAATATGTAACGTGATACATCATTATATTAAAAACCAAAGATAGTCCAAACCATTTTTGAGTAGAATAATTATTTTAATACAACTAGGTCGTTTTGTTTTATGACTTTGTTATTTCCCCGAGTTACACAAATCTATATAATTACTTTTACCATTTGTTTAAAATTGTGATTTCAAGTCAAGGCCTTCATGTATTCAAAATATATTTTATAGATTTTTTTTTTTTACAAATCTCTGGAATGCCATAGGATTCGACTTGTCGAGGATTCAAGCGCCCCATCTCTAAATTATTATTTTTAGAATCGCATCTAATTTTTGCTTATGTAATAATTACACTAATGTGTTAGAGATTCGAAAGGTTGAATTTAGAGTAAGTATACTCACATTTGCGTGGAGGGAGAAGGGAAACACATTTAGGAAAACATATCCTCCTCCTAAGTACGCCCGACTTGGATTGAACCTTTTGCCCGTCTTTGGCAGTCTAGTCTATTGCGAGAGTAGCACCTTAGACCAGACGGCCACTGAAGTGGATCCTATCTCTAGCTAGAACTAAATTATAACCCCTATCTCATCAAAACTAAGGAAATTATAAAAAAATAATGTGTAAATTTCAAAATAGCATTTGGGCAAACACCATAGACCCTAAATTTAAAAAAAAAAATGCAATTTCCCTGCCCTGAAATAATACGTGTTATAAAACTCTCTCATTGATTTCAGTTGCAGGGGAATATTGACTGTTAAAACTCAATCAAAGCATTGTAATATAGTAGTAGTATAGGCGGTTAAAACAGTAAATGTTTTGTAATCGGGTAGTAAAAAGTGCGTATGCCATATTGCCAGTATTTACTTTGTCATGCAGAATGAGGCTGGTTGCAGAGACGTGCTGACAATGTTGTTCGTAGGTTTTAGTTTGTTTATCGTGAACAATGGGGTGAAAGAGGTTTGTGTGTTTAGTGCGTGGTGGTAAAGGGATAACATAGCAAGGGCTTGAGGACTACTGGCGCACTTTGCGGCGAAACTTGGCAAGCTTTGTCCGTATCGTGTGACGTATGGACCTCGAGCAACAACAACAACAAAAAAGGGTGGGCGGGAGGAGAGGTGGGGAATGTGTCTATTGGAAAAATGTCGATAAAACTAACGTTATTATTGTCTATAATACAAACATTGAACTTATCTTTGTGGTTGCAGGTTAGAGTTTCTGGCGATAAAAAAAAAGTTATTTTTATTTGGTATTCAACTAGCTTTCTATGCACACAGGTTATATTGCAAAAAAGACGTATACGCTAACTTTACCTTGGGCAGTAGGCCTAAATTATGGACTTACAAAACCTGATGCATAATGGACACATTCTATTTGGATGGCTGGTCGAATGCTGGTGTTTTTTTCTTCTCATCTTCTGCCCTTATTGCAGCCAGGCACGCAGTAATAAATAAATATATAAATACGCAGTGTAGGCCGTATGTTTAGAATAAGGAAAAAAATATATATATATATATATATATATATAGAGAGAGAGAGAGAGAGAGAGAGAGATAGCACAGCACGTTTAATAGTGAGTGGCCTACTTCGGCGGCTATATGGTCAAAGGCATCGCTCACGTGTGAGACTAGACTGCCGACGACAGAGAGATTAGAGTTCGAATCCTGGTTGGATGTACTGAGGTTTTTTTTATAGAACTGTTCTCCACTCTCTTTCTCTCTCTACGCAAATGCGAGTACACTTTTTTTAAATTCACGTTACTTATACATAACCCATTATTGTAATTAGTACATAAGCGTATAACCCGAACGGTTAGTGAGACACGGTGACAAAAAAAAATAACAGGCCATGTTTTCATCTCTACGTTAATTTGGTAGAAATAACTATCAATTCCACAGTAAATACTTTCTTTTCTCTTTACATAAGACTCTAATATTCATTTTAAGTAAAAGCTTTAATATATTCACAGAGGGAAATATTTTATCTTTGATCTTTTTAATATTTAATAAAGATTTTTTTTTTAATAATATAGATCCAATTAATTCCATTTCGAATAGCTAGTAACTCTACCTAGGGAAAATATGCAAACAAATTACAGAAAGAAACCATGGTAGGTTCTATAAGAAAGTTAATTAATTTTTTTTAGAATTAATATTCTTGCACAGGAAGATAGAAACGTTACATTTTTTTTATGAACTGAATAATGTTATTCAATTCAAACCTATCAACATCAGTCTCAATAAACTTCATTTCCGTGGGGTTTGTAATAATATATATCCTACAAACTAAACTATTCCAAGACAAATTAATTAATACAGCAAAATTATTTCTCTAGTATTCGATTATATGAAATATTTACCGGCAAATTTTCATCTATATATGCCAATATTTGTTGGATTTTATTTTCAGTATCTTATCAATAGGATATTTTTAATGTTTCTCCCCCTCTCTCCAATCGTTTCCCATTTAATTCGTTATTTGATGCATTTATTTAGGCTATATTTATGTATTATACTTTATAGCTTTTGCATACAAAATTTTCCTATTGATAACTTACCTGGAAATGTTCATATTTGGAATCCCATTCCAAATTACTGTTTCAACCAAATGGATCAGCGTCTTGTATTTTAGGGGTAGAACGGTAAACAAAACTTATGAAACTGTACCTGTGATATGTTTTACTCCCCCCAAGTCCAAATTTGACCAATCACACATAAACTTTATTATACACCCCTAACATAGAAATACATGCTCCTTGATTCCTAACCAATGGATGTTCTACTGAGTGATGGCAGCATTTCACAAGTACAGTTTAAACTTACTCTGCCTAACATGACAACAAACCACGCCACGTTATTGAGATGGATGTATCAGAACACAACTTAACCCTACTATAGGCGCAGCCCAAGACTTTAATTCATCACTGTAAAAAGTAAACAAAACAATCTCGACAATTATTTCGATCACAACGGGAATTAGAACCCGGGACCGCTCACCTCATGCTCAGCAACAGGCCTGCTTTGACAAGGGGTTTACGGAAAGGATCTGGGTAGGTCTCGTTGGTCTATCTCGTCGTTTGTGCAGCCCTGGTTTATCAAAAAGTCCCCCACCTCCCTCACCAGTCGCTATCGCGGTGAATTCGTGACCAAGCAAGTCGGGGAGTGTATGAAGCTGACTATCCTAGTCCACCATGGTAACTTAACAAAACTTTGTTCGCAAACAAGCGAGTGGGTGAACCTCATTAGTGCGGACGTACTAGATTAGTGATGGCGGCGTGTACTATTATCCATACACACGAGCAAATCTGCGTACTTATTCAGTACTGGACTAAGTAAAAGTCGTCAACGCTTACCGTGTGAACGACCTACTATCATGGTTACTACAAACAAACAAACAAAAAAGGAATAACTAACTGGTGCGTAGCTTGATACTAGCGTAACTCCTAATTTTTATTGTGGCTTAGTTACAAACAGATGTGCATAAATAAAACAAGTCGTCTTACGTTAGAAAATTGAACAGCGATTTCCTTGTTCTTCACCCAAAACAATAATAAAATAATATAATTGTTTTGAGAAATGTTTGACGAAAGATGTTGTAATGTAACATAGTTTATAGATTTTTAAGGGGTTGTGAAGTTAATATTTAAATTTATATTTGTTTGATTTTTATAACTGAGCATTAATAATAATTCTGTATGTTGGCACGCAATTTATGTTAAAATTTTGTTAGAGTATCTTTCTCAATTACCGAAAATGACCTTATCAAATAATGTAAATAGAAGTTCATTGTATCGTTTATGAATGTATAATACATTGGCTAAGCAAAACGAAATCATTATTTTCTCAAAATTGTCTATATAACCTTTGAAATGCGAACTAGGGTGAATTGTAATAATTAAAATGCGAATCGACGATGGGCTAACAACATTCAAAAAACAATAAAAATTCATATTTCCCCAATCTAGGAAATTAATTCTCTTGATCAAAGAATATTGGGATGGATGTGTTAGTACCGACTATTATAGCGGTCATTTTGTGACCAGAGGCGAATATTTAAAGATAAAAGAGAATACTAATAAAAAACTTTGCAAATAAAATTGTAACATTGTAATCTACTATCATTGGCTTGTTTGGTATATAGAATATGTGGCCATAATTTTGTTTTGTCTCCCCTAGAAGCGAGAGGTAATGAGATCGTAAAAAAAATTCAAACTCAAGATTTTGTTTAATGTTGAAGTTTCATGACACCTTAAAACAAAAAATGTGGTTTTTGAGATGGCGTATATCTGTCTGTCTGTATGTGTCTGACTAGACCCGAAACCATTTTACCGATTGGCATAAAACTAGGTATATAGCTAGGGTTTTCTGATGGGGAAATTAAAGAAAGACTCCGTTTTCTTCAAATCCAATCTAACCATTTTAATTTAGAAATTTTATCTTACCAAAAACAAAATGAAAACTCTCATTTTCTCATGAACGTACTTTATATTAACAGAAATTTCCAATTTTGATAATCTCTTCTTAACTATTTGAGAGACTAAATAACTTATCATTGAAAGCTGTGGTGCTATTAAAAATAAAAATCTTTCATTAGATTTATAATTTTATAAAACCAATAGTTTCCGAGCTATAAACATATATTTTGTTGTTGTTGTTGTTTTATTTTACACATGCAAAACATATAGCCATACATACGACCTGCAAAGAAGGTCCAATGATGATTATGATATTGATGATAATAATTACAATATGATATTGATGATAATAATTACAATAATGATTATGATGATGATTAGGATGAGGATTACAAATCATATTCTGAAAATAATTACGTCTTTATTGGTAACTTCAATTATTCTAAGCTAATAGATGAACATGTGTGAAGTCCATATTGTACTTATTAGCTAATTTATATGGTTCTTTCGTGATAGCTTACCATTATTTTTGGAATATTAGTTTCTCTACTGTGTGATGGGTCGAATACTTTTTTTTCTCGAATCCGAATCTAGAATTTTCTTTCAAATATCTGGACCAAAAGCTAATACTCAAATTTTTTTAAATGTACAAAGTAAAAATATTTAAAATTGAATCTAAAAAAAAAAGTTCTTTAAGGTTTGATGCCACTACAAATGCTTTTAATTTTTTTTATGTCTATTACGTCATAAAAAACAAGCGAACGCATTTCTGTAAATTAATTATATAAATACAATGGGGTTCTTTTTGTGTGTGTGATTTTTGTTACGCTACCAACCATACAAGTCTAAATAATTTATTTTACTAATTTCTTAAAATTAGTTGTATCAATTCAAAATTAATATTAATTGTATTCGAGATATTTTTCATAGATTTTTATGAATATCTAATCTCTCAAATATCAAGGGATTTGAGAGATTTGATAGTTCCATCTCCAGTAGCCTACTAAGTATGAAAACATTGCCCATTTGTATAGGGTGCTATACACAGTTCACACAACCTAACTCCTCGAGCACATATTAAACTGAGATATGAGATTGCAATCCATGTAATATTCAGCTTACTCTATAGTTGGTGTATATGAATGTTTGCGCCTTGTTTTTATTGGCGCCATTTCAATTGATGTTACTTCAAAAATATTAGTCTTTAAAAGTGTTTTTTTTTGTTTTTTAGTTTCCTCATTCTAGTCTTCACGTGTGTATGTAGTTCACAAAATAAAAAACAAAAAAGTGTATATGGACAATTGAGTTTTTTATTTTAATAGGACTTCTTTAATATGGGGTAGAAAGAAACGTGAGTTTAAGGTCTGTATTTTTCTAGGGTTTTTTTTAATAAAAAACACTTTTGTCCAAAATGAATAAAATGTCTTTAATATATTGTGCAAAAAAGTTAAAATATACATAAATATTAAAGAAATGTTTTTTATTATGAAATTAAGTGGGTTTTTTTGCTCTAAAAATCTCAAAAGTACTGCTGACCTAAACTTGCGTTTAATTGAGTAGTAATTAAGTTATTTGATACAAAAATTCTAGTTTTTTTCTAAGCACCACGTCTTACTACCTGTTCAGTCTATACACACATGTACTAATTACGCTAATGAGCTAGGAATGAAAAATGTTGAATCAAAATAAAGTGTGCCCGCATTCCCATGGAGGGAGAATGAAAAACAATTTTTGACAAACCACCCTCAGTACATCCGACCGGGATTCGAACCCTGATATCCCTGTCATCGGCAGTCTAGTCTAACATGAGAGTGACGCCTTAGACCATGTGGCAAATGAAGCAGACTATTATTTTATTAAAAGTGAAAATTTGTTGGCATCTTTTGGTTTTTTTTGTGTAGGTAGAAAAGTGTTTTGCTATTAGTTAAAATGTAGACATTTGTAAAATTCAACTTTAACGATTGAAAAAAAAAAAACATTTTGTTTTGGGCAATATATTAATAAAAATACTTATTTAAATGAAACTTATGAGGTCGTTTAAATAATCCAAAGTAAGTATATTTATTTTATAGGCACTAAAGTTTATTTAAATTATAATCTGAGTGACAAAACTCAAGCAAACTAAATAGATCTAGTGACATTAATTAATAAATTTCTGCATCGATGTTCGCATAGTCTAAACTCTAAAGGATTAATAATCGTGTGTAACTGGATTGTTGGTTGCGGGGAGGTCGGGCCTAGAATCCCTGTCGATTGTACTGAAACCCGCCTCGGTGGTGTAGTTAGCTAACGCGCTAGTTTCGTGTTGAGCTAGCCTGCTGAGGACGGGAAGATCAAGGTTCAAATATCGCTCGGGTGAACTAGGGATGGTTTTTCCTAAATGGTTTTCCACTTTACCTCCACACAAATTCGGGTTCACTTCCTCTAAATTCAACCTTCCCGATTCTTAAACCGTTAGCGTAATTAGTACTTAAGCGTATAGCCCGAACGGGTAGTAAGACGTGGTACTAAATAAAATAAAATTTACTGAGGATGACTCCTCCTAAATTGTGTCCCTACCCTGCTTCTTCACCCCCCTACCCCACGCATATTAGGATAGGTACTGTACATTTCCTCTCAAATTCTACCATCCTCATTCGTACTTCATTACGTAATTAATTAATATATGCGTAAAACTCAAAACGGCACTATGGAACATTGAAAATTATAAATTAAAACAAAAGGCTACATGTGTGTGCTAAGTTTGTTATTTTTAAATAAATATGTATTTACCATGTTAAGTCGAAACACGTTCAATAGTTTAAGGTGAGGTGGAAGAGGACGTGAAAAAGGGGTAATTACTTTAGCAGTTTTTATAGCAAAACATTTCTTTGTACAAAATAAAAATAAATATTGCTTCAGTAGCAAAGTTTATTTTAATTTTCTTCACATGGTGATATCAACAGTTGTTAACTATTTGTCAAAGATGTTAAGGGGCGGTCATTACATTTTTTTGGCCAAAATAATTCAAACATTTCTTCAGTAGCAATGTAAAGTTTAGTTTTCTGCACATGCTAATATCAACATATCTTGAATATCTATCAAAGGTGTCCTGGAATGTTGTCAAAACATTTTAAATAAAGAGAAAATGTTTTGACAACATTTCATGACACCCTTGACAGATATTCAAGATATGTGTATATTAGCATGTGCAGAAAACTAAGCTCTATGTTGCTACTGGAGAAATATTTGATTCATTTTTGCCAACAAATTTATATTCTATAAAAATTGAAAAAATACTTTCACTCCCTTCTGCCGCACCTTAGGGAATTTAATTACAGCTTTTTCTCTTCGTTTAAAAATTCCTCACCTAATGCCGCTATGCTTAAGACAGATATTCAACAACTGTTGATATCACAGTGTGAATAAAATTAAACTAAACTTTGCTACTGGAGCAATATTTTATTTATTTTGGCCAAAAAAAGTTTTGTAATGAAAACTGCAAAAATATATGTACCTTTTCTACCGTCCCCTACATCCACACCTTAAAGGTTCAACACAAAATGACCATTCCATCACCCTTTTCCCCATCTGACGGTAGTAGTAATATTAAGATAACTTAGTTTATACACTATTAGTTTGTACATTATTCTATTCACTTTGTGAAAGCGGGTGCTTTGAAGTAATCACCGAGACTTCTAAACCAAAGTTTGAAACTTTCATCGAGCTTAATAACGTAATTCTCGTTCTGAAATTAATTCCAGGATATTTCCGAATAAACATAAGGCATAATCAAAAGAGTGGAGAATTGAGGGGGGTGGGGGGGGAGGGGTATGGGTGTAAAATGAAGCAAACTTCATCCGAACGTGTGTAGCGTGTATCGTGTAAAGTTCGACAATACCCTCATAGCATCACAAAGAAAGCTGGGTAACACCCGAGCTAACACTAGATTCACGTTTCAAGACGATAGAACAAAGGTAAATTTGTAAAGAATAATGTAGGGCATAATTATTATCCCTCTCTCCCCTCATAACGGTTTTAAATATTTTATAATTTGTTTAGTCGAAATCATTAATTTTAAATATAGTTTGAATTGAATTTCAAGTGACAATAAAATATATATTATTTTTAGCATTATAATTGTATCCCTTTAGTATAGACCTATGTATATTTTTGTTAGGACTATGGCTGACTACTTGATCGGGTTATTCACATGTTAATGTACAAATTACGCTAATATGTTAGAGAGATGAGGAGGGTTGAATTTAGAGGCAGTGTATCCGAATTTGCATGGAGTCAGAGTATAAAACATTTATAAAAAATACCCTCACCACACTCAACTGGGATTGAACCCCGATTTCCCCATCATAAGCAGCCTAGTCTAACATGAGAGTTTTGTCTTATACCATGCGGTCAACGAAGCGGGTAGATAGAAATTTGTTTTAATATTAGTGCAAAAAAATACATTTGGAAAATTCGAATTTAACGATTGAAAAAACTTAGTTTTAATTAACATGTTATAATTTAAAAATTCCCCCAGCAAGGGCTTAAACCCAGCTCTTCTCGTCATCGCCATTCTAGTATATTACGGGGTGGACACCTTAGTCCGTTCGGCCGCTGAAACGGATGTTACTTTTTATCAAAAGTTTATTTTATCTCTTTAATTTTGAATAATTTGTACAAGACTTGTTTGTTTTTTCAAATGTATTTAAAAAAGACATAGCTATTGTTAATTTTCTGAAATATTTCAAACAGCTCGCATTAGTGGGCACGAGGGCTAATGCGAATCTAGTTTTCCGGTGACGAGGATTCGAATCCTGGCCTTGCGTTCCAAGGATGTTTATCCTTCTCTTTGCTCGCACAAATTCGTGTAAATGTCCTCAAATTTCTTTAGAAAATAGGTACATTTTCTATTTTAGAACTGCACAGTCAATGTCATGTTATTTCTGTATTTCAAATTAATAATCTTTAAGTTAAACATAGTTAGAGCTAAGCAAATAGAAATAAAGAATAGATTTGAACTTAACATTTTTTTTTATAAATCCCAAAAAATATTAGATAGTTTCAAGTATTTCGTAAATAAACTAGGTACAGATTGGTTAGATCAAATACACACAAAAGGTATTCTGGTACCTAAGCTCAATCAGTGACACGTTTGTCTACTTGCTTAGGGGTCCTGGGTTCAAAACCTGGTATAACTGAAAATGTACCAAAATCATGTTTAGTAAAAGAAAACCCTCTTCAGTGGCTGAATGGTATAAGACGTCACTCTTGTTTTAGACTGGCCTTCTGATGACAGAAAGATAGGGTTTCGAATTCTAGTCGAACCTACCGAGAGTTTTTCCCTAAATAGTTTCCCAATCTCCTTCCATGCAAATGTGAGTAGATTACCTCCAAAATGCTTAATTAAAGTATCATATATGCGTATCACCCTAACAGGTAGTAAGACGAAGTGACTTTATTAATGGAATATTATCTAAGTAATAATTATTGTTACTATTTTCCTGCTTTGGCTGATGCACAAATCCTATTATTAATTTATTTGAAAATTATACCCCACACGCGAATCATTATTGTTATTATTATTTATTATTATTATTATTATCACCTTGTCTTACTACCCGTTCGGGTCATACGCACTTACGCTCATGTATAATGGTAGGGTGATTGTGAGATGAAATGGAGGACCTACAGTTTAACGTGGGATCCGAACCACGGTGGAGGCCTGAGCCAGGAACATGTGTCTTTTTACCTTACGTTAGAGGTTTAACTACTGAACTATACAAGATGTATTGTAATATGGTCGGTGACCTGGCGGTCTAGGGGTATGGTGTCAGACTTCTATGCTGGCGGCCGGGGTTCAATCCTCGGTCCCGGCACAGATTTATATGATTACCAAACCCTTCCTTCACCTCTGACAAGACATCTTGTGAATGTGGGGAATGCCGGGCCTCCACCATGGTTCGGATTCCACGTTAAACTGTAGGTCCTCCATTTCATCTCATAATCACCCTACCATTACACATTAGCGTAAGCGCGTATAACCCGAATGGGTAGTAAGACGTGGTTCTAATAATAATAATAATAATAATAATAATAATAATAATATTGTAATATGCACCCAATTACTTTTCATTAAAAACAATCGTCATCTTTAAACCTCGTGGGGTTGATTGCAGATGTCTACCGTATGGTTGACACGTTTTAACTTTCGTGTAGACTCATTGTTTTAAAAAATTAATAAAAAAAATCTCCTCACAAAAAATTAACCAGGTTAGCTCATTGGCGTACAAAATCCAAAATTCCGTGTTCACAACCCACGACCAAGTGTCATTTTTAATTTGATCATTTATAACCACAATTGATAAAACAAGTGTTGCGTGATTGATGGGTGCCTGCATTTCAGTGTTCCACCCACTTCTAATATATCGTCCCCTTCTTTATTCCTGAATTATCGCTCTTTCACCTCTTTCCCCCTTTCCTATTTAGTACCTCAGAGGCAGTTCTCCGATTGTTGATTTATGATAGATATTACATTTTAATTTCAAACGATCAAACAAAAATGGGACAGCGGACCGTGGTTTTACATTATTCTGTGCGCATGCGTATCGTGGTTCTTAGCATGGATCTTGAAGTGGTGTTTGGTTTGAATTCCGGTAGGATCAAATATTAATCAATCAGTAAGGAATGCTACGAGAAACTTTGGGAAAACGTCTAAACGGTAGGGCTACTTATCGGCATAATATAATATACTGTAGTTCAGAGGAAGTGCATATGCATTAGCATATAGAGAGGATGGAATACCCATAGGGATTAATCACACGTGGGGGGAAATAACCTCAGAGCACCCAGCCGAGATTCGAACCTTGACAGTTCCGTCACCAGGAATCTAGTACATTGTGAGCCTGCTGGGTTAGACCATGTGGCCACCGGTGTAAGGGATAAGGAGTTCAATAAAAGTGTCCCAAGTACTAATAGCCTCTCTCGTTTGGATGTCTGGAGGTAACAATATTTAAAAATTTGAATTAGATGTTACTTGATTTATTCGAAAATGTTCCTTTATCTTGTTGGCAATTAAGTTGAAAATTTAATTTATGTATGAATACAGATTTTTTTAAATGTTTATTTATATATTTTGCCAATAAAAATTCTTGAAATTCATTAGTCATATCCATAATTTAACAATGTCACGCAAAATTTTCAATATGACTATGTTTTGTCTATTTGACCCCTAGCCCACTAACAATAAATGTATATTTTAATATCTACCGACTAATACTGATAATGACTCAAAATAATTTTTTGCTATGAATTACATATCTATTTGATGATACTATTAGTACGTATTAGATTTAATCGTTTGATATTTTTATTCAAACCCTTTCAAATGGGCTGAATGGTTTCATTAATCTAGGGAGTATGGTAAAGTTCCCCCATTTTTCCGAAGCTAACTTTTGTAAGTCATAAAATTATGTTAAATAATATTATGCCAAAAACATAGCAATTATTGGACAAAGTTTGTATTATTTTACAATCAGAATTAAAATCATATTTATTATTATTTGATTTATTTAACGTGAACTTTCTGAACCGACTGATTATTTCAACACAAGTGAATTTCTGTGAGCGTGAGCGAAAGGGCCTACCAATTTTGCCAGGAAAAGCATTTACACATAACTTCCAGGGTTCTTTTTACATACCACAATCTAGTTGGGACTGGCGGCTTTACTTTCCCTCTGAAGGAAGTTGTGCTACGGGTTTTTATTGCTTAAGAAAAATTTTCACAGGAAGAACCTTATCTGACCACTAGAAAAGCTACTGGATACATTTTCACGTATTCATACGTCAAGTCATGGTATCCATAGCTATTGATAGATATTATCAACCAAAACCTATAAAACAACACTAATAATATGGTAAAACGTTATCTAAGTTAGCTCCAAAACATATTTTTTTATTTTCAGAATAAAAGTTGTTTCCTACCAAATTCCTAATTTATATGTTTGATACAGCTGTGTGTTATTAATGTATGATTTAATATTGTTTTCTACTATTATTTTTTAAACTTTAATGGACATGAATTGTATCGCAAAGATGTTGACTCATTTATATACATTGGTACTAACCAAATGGCGAACTGTCAATTTAAATGAACGTACGTTCTGACACTTTATTTCTGTGTATTTCAAATAAATTATTTGGTATCATTCAACGTAGTACCCTAAAGAGAATAACATAAAACACTAAATTGTCCGTAGTCACGTTTGATTACTAATTGAATACAAATTAAAATTAACTTTCTCTAGTGAAATTAAAAAAAATTAAATTCAGTGAAATAAAGTTTTACACAGCACATTTCTACATTGGTTAGTATTTAAAATAGGCCTACAAATCGCATATCTATGTAAAACACATGTCTGGTATTCACTGGAACTACTCACACAGGCATTGTCAAATGTCCTGATGATGGCGCCGTAGATGTGCCGAAACATGTAGTATTCTAAGGCCATCTCAACGACGCCTATAGAGGAGCAAGGGAATTCAGATAAGAAAAATAGAATTCAATTTAATATTATATACTTCAACATTTTGTCAACTTTCTTAAAATTTTAATTTTTCCTAATGATTCTTTGAAATGATATTAAAAACTTTACTCCTCTAGTCAAGCAATACTAATTTACCCATATGGTTTAATTTATGTATACTTATGTTTAATTATGTTTAATTATTGTGTTTTCTTGTCATAATTTTACTTGTTATCATATTGTGACCTTGACTCACATTTTAATGTGTTATTTTTAATTGTGATTCATATCTTAAATCGTATTTGTATTATCAACATACTTTCTATTTAATTAATTTATATTGACATATCAGAGTAAAATTTCCAATTTCACTTAAATTTTGTAATTTCACTTAAAATTTTGTAATTTCTCATAATTTCTTTCTTATTATACGTTTTTACACTAATTTTTTCTTATTGAATTCTATAAAGATAGTTAATATTGCTTCCTTATTACAATTTCATCATGTATTTCAAAAATATGTAAAACACAATTAACAAACCAAATGTGTAAAAAGATTAAAGCCAATTTGAATTTGATAAAGTTGAATGTAAACATACATGTATATGTTGGGGGCAAGGCCCGAAAACGGCCAATGGACGGATTTTTTGCTCAATCCTAATATTGGGCGTTTTAAATGAGCAAAGCCCAAAACTCTATTCAATTTCGGGCTTTAGCCATGTACAAACAGCAAAACCTAGGATTGTGCAATTAATAAATGACCAAAGCTTGAAATAAAATTTTAGTTCGTTACTCGACTGGACTGAGCAGGTGGCGCACGCCAGACCACATGAATTAAAAAGGGCAAGTGGATCTCGTTAATATGTAAACAGAAACTAACAGAGATTACACATTTATTTTACAGTCAAAATCCCAAATTGAATAGAACTTTGGGCTTTGGTAATTTTAAGAAGCCCAATTCTAGGATTGAGCAAAAAAAATCGGTCCATTGTGCGTTTTCGGGCTTTGGGTCCAACATACACACACACACATAGTATATTTCTTTCAACGTTAATAATGTCTCATGAGAACGAATAAACGTGACAGTATCTCAATTTAATGGTGAGATTATAATATACGAGATATGAGTAGTAATTCACGGATACGGACAATATCACATGATTAGGTGGGTAAAAATAGTTCAAAAACACTCTTTGTGAAAAATCCGTTTTTCCCACATCTTGATACATTAAAGTTAAAGAGGGGTGCTGTGGCAACGTTTTACCTGAAACTTACATCAAACGTATATGTTAGTTTACAGAAGGTGTTCGAATGTTGACCCTCACGTGGTTATGCATTGCTTCAAACGGCGTACGAATTCGGTGTGCACGCGGCGAAGCATGTTGACGTCAACTGTCGTAAAAGCTTCATATATTTGTGCCATAATGTTCTTGGGCGACTGCGTTGGGTCGTCAGGTGGGTACAACAGAGCTTTGAGGTAACTCCACAGGGAAAAAATCGAGTTGTGTGAGTTTTGGGGGCCTTGGAGTCCATTCCATCGCCCCTCCCCCCCTTCACCTCCCCCATTCGATTGACAGGTTGGGGGTGGATTTCATTAAGTAGACACCACACTTGTGCTCTCATAGTGTGAAGGGCACCGTCAGTCACACTGATATCACATCCTATATCGCACAAGCAATAGTACGTCCTCCAGCAGCCCAGGTAAAATTGTGTCAAGGAACAGACAGTATCTGTGGGAATCTAAACGATCTTGTAGCACATAAGGGCCCACAATCGCAACCCCAACAATGCCGGCCCTAAACATTAACGTCTTACGAGGAAGCGATCAGTGTACAGCCGCACCGCAGGTTTGGCTCAAATGTCAGATGTTCCCATGGCCATTGCCATATACCAGTAGTTCATTGCTGCTTACGTAAAAAAATTACCTCGCATTTCTATATACGTCTAATCGCCGGTGGATATGAAATTTCCTCCCCAACTTAAATGTATTTTTATTTTTTCAACAAGTATGGGAAGAACGGATTTTTTTGCAAAGAATATTTTCGACTTATATCTATATACCTAATCATGTGGTATTGTCCGTATCAACGAGTTTATTCTCACCCTGAATACACACATGTATGTATGTATGTGTATGTTACACCCCAAAAGGGAAATGGGCCATTTCATGATTTGGGCAGATATCTGCCCATTCCTTGAAATGGATTCTTGGAGTCTCCAGTTGACGGACCGGACAAAAACTCGTTCATTTCACGAATTGGGTAGCGCTTGTGCTTACCGGATCATGGAATAGCTAGTTCATGAAGTAGCAGCTCCAGTTGAGTTGGATTATAATTATTAGCATATAATATCTGAAAGCGATTTCTAGCTAAGTTTTAGTAGATTGACAATTTCCAGTTCATGAAATGAACAAGAGTTCATGCAATTTTTGCCCAATTTGTGAAATGGTCAAATTAAGAGGTTAGTTCATGGAATGGGCAGAAATTTGTCCAATCCATGAAATGGGCAGTTTCAATAATAGTGCATTTATATATATATATGTATATATATATATATATATATGTATATATATGTATATATATATATGTATGCACTCCCTTCAACCACCTTTCCCTTGGTCTTTTATGTGTATATATATATATATATATTATTATTATTATTTTTACGTAGCCCGCTTCGGAGGCCACATGGTTTAAGGCGTCTCTCTCACAATATAATGGACTACCGTTGACGGGAATATCAGGGTTCAAATGCCTGTCGAGTGTACTGAGGTTGGTTTTTCCTAAAGGTACACCATTATAAAACACGTCTGTTTCACATGACGATACAGCGGGGAGGATAAGTTAGAAAACACGTCTGTTTCACATGACGATACAGCGGAGAAGACCAGTACAAAACTATGCCGTATTTCAAGGCCCCGTAGTTTTGTTCTCTCAAACCCAGGTCACTACTTGATTTCTTTTCATCTATCAATGGGGTTATTTTATCTGAGCGCGAAAACTAAAAATAGGCATGGCTTAACTATGCACCTGCTCTTAAATACTGCGTGATACAACCAAGAAATAAACCATGGTTCGAACAAGTGCAGCTAAAAGAAAGAAAATAGAAACATGGATGTCGTTTAAAAAAGATTAATTTCATTTAAAATAACTGAAAAGAAGAAAAATGAAAAGATTTACTTTAAAATATGATAAGAAATATTAATAAAAACGGAAAAATCAATTTCATTACAAGTTCACTTTACCTCAAGAACCATTAGGTCAACAAATCTATTATTGAATCCACTATAATAAGTAGCATTTAGGGATTGGTCTAGAAGACATATAACCGATATTTAAGCCTTTTATTGGCCTGTGTTTATAATTAATTTACCTTAAATTTTAAGATAACTATCTTTATTTGTTTAGTTCCAATAATCAAGAAATGTTTCAGATCAATAATATGCCATTTCAGAGCAATAATACATCAATTTTACCTATCGAAACTATTTATCTACAAGCAAAACAAAACAATTTCAAAATAGATTAATTTGAAAGAGTATATATTTTACCCATAGGGCAGCTTTGAGTAATATATAATTATGCTTTATCTAAACACATATTTATCTAACACGGTTTACAAACTAATTAATACAAACCATTTATCAACAAGCAAAACAAAACGATTTCAAAATAGATTAATTTGAAGGAGTAATAAGTATATATTTAAACGTGGGGTAGCGTTGAGTAATATATATTCTCTATCCAAACACATATTTATCTAACACGATTTACAAATTAATTCACCTAGATCAATGCACCTAAACACACAAACACCCTATCATAACGATTTAAGGTGGGATGGAAGGGGACGCGAGAAAAGGCCAGTGACTTTGCCATTTTTATGACAAAACTTTTTTGGGGGTAAAATAATGCTCCGGTAGAAATATAGTTCAATTTTCTTCACATGTTGATATCAACAGTTCCTGAAAATCTTTCATGAGCATAGCGGCACTATTTTACCAACTTTTTAAATAAAGAGAAAAAGTTATCATTAAATTTCAGGACATCCTTAACAGATATTCAAGAAGTTTTGAGGTCACCACGTGAAGAAAATTAAATTCTATGTTTGTACTGGAGCAATATTTGATTTATTTTGGCCAAAACAAATGTTTTGTCATAAAAACTGTAAAAAACACTGGCTTTTTGTGCAACACCTTCGATCCCACCTTAATGTATCTAGAGTAAAACGAACTTATACACAAATATTTGATTATTTTAAGAAGCACCTTTGATCGAACCATTGTACTCTCAAACTGAGGTAGACTTCCTCAACAACTCATCAAGAAGGATCTGCTTTTATTTAATAGGTTAAGAGAGGTCTTATTTTCCAAAATAATAAAACCAAAACGCACATTATTAGAATGAAACGTAAGCAATAGACTTGAAAATATAACTGAAATACCTTATTTTAAAGAACTTAGCTTTAACTATTCCACATAAGCCCACCAGTGGTCATGTGGACATATTTGTCAGTCTCGTATTGTTTATTTTGCCAACGACGGAGAGTTATGGGTTCAAATTTAGGCCATGCGCACTGAGGTATAATTTTCTTAAATGATCTGCACCCCTCTCTACATGCAAACGCAAGTATATTCCCTTTAAAAGTAAAACCTTCCTCATCCTTTCACCTGTTTGTGTGAGAATGTGACTAGCCCGGACGTGTAGTAGGATTGGTTATCTGCTTTTGTGGCCGCATGGTCTAAGGCATCACTCTCGCAATGGACTAGACTGCCGATTACAAGGAAATAGGAGCTTGAATTCCGGTTGAGTGTACTGAGAGTGTTTTTTTCTTAAAAGAATGTATACTAGTCATCCACGCAAATGTGGGTACACCTCCTCCATATTCAACCCTTCTCATCATTAACAAATTAGTGTAATTAGTGCATATGCGTATAACCTGAATAGGTAGTGAAACACGATGCTCATGGGGGAAGATTCGGTTGTATGGGAAAATATCCATATTTCCATAAAGCTGGAAGGGGCCTATTTCATATTTTATTGAAATATTTGGAGATAAAACTTGACAAAATGACACAATAACTATTTTCTCCCGCTGTGGTTTCATCCTCCCTTTGTCAATGAAACAGATCGTTCTTATCTCTCACGTAACAAAACGGAGGACGATCGCCCTTGTTAGTCCCACGATGCGCTACTACGCAAAGCTCTTCTTTTTCCCCCTCTCCGAACAATAGCCACCATTATAACGAGATGGTGCTCACCGCGGCTACACGATCATCAATTACCCGCCCACGCGGGGTCATGGAAAAAAGAAGACGTGGAAGTAACACACTCGTTTAAGGCCCTTAGCCCTGTCGAGTTATAGTCTAAAACATACGAGTATTTTGTATGATGGTAGGCGGGAGGGTGAAAGGCGTGGCTTCACAACCAGACCAAAGTATCCTTCCGCGCAAACAATAACAGCTGGATCATAGAAACCGTGTATGGCGCTAGCTACCGGACAGGTCTTGTGGATAAATTACGTTTGAAAATATCAGTTTTCTCGAGAACGAGTGAAATTTTTATTTCAATATTTTCAACATATCTTCTAAGATAATGTGTCAATGTTTATTAATTATTATATTTTCTTATATTATGTAACGAAGCCGGCAGATTTCTATTGAAAAATGTCAATTTTATCGATATTTGATCATTGTTAAACTTATATAGGAGGTGTATATAAAAAGTATAACTCAATCACCATGCTTTTATTCTTTAACAAACCGTTTCCGAAAAGAAAATTGTAAAACAATATAAAAAAAATTGATTTCCACGCCAAATGAAAAGGGCCAATCGCCTTAATATCATTTTACCCACAAAAAAAAGTCTTGCATAATTTTAACAAGTGTACAATTACAAGCTATAAATAGTTATTCAATGATTTCAAATCATTACGGGTAATAAATAACTTTATATATTATGGTTTGTTGCGTACCATTTTAAAGGTAAATACTTAATGTATTATCCGCTTTAGTGGCCTCATGGTCAAAGGCGTCACGCTCACAGTAGACTAGATCACTGATGATGAGGAAATAGGAGGTTGAATCTCGCTCAAGTGTACTAAGGCTGTTTTTTCTAGATGGTTTTCCCCTACACTTCTAAGCAAATGTTGATACACTTCCTCTGAAAAGGCGCTACACCTAACATTATACCTTCCTTCCTCCATGTCTATTCAATATAAATTATGCTATTTTAATAATTTAACATATTATAATACATTGGATTACGGTTACTTGGGGCATTGGTTAATCGGGGCAGCCGTTTATTTGGGACAAAATTTGGAAAGCAGAAACCAAACAGGTTTTAATATGAATTATTTTCCGCTTATTTGGGCCAACTTGCCGCTTAGTTGGGGCAGTGAAAGTCGTGCCGTAATAACCAACTGTGTGTAGATGGCACACACGCTCGAAACATAATATAGATCGTGAAGTGGGTGACAAGCCAGAACGCCAGAAAATATATCGCTGACTTGATAAGTTATTTCACGCAGAAAAACAATGAATACACTCCTTTCTTTATCAGAATTATATACCTGTGCCGACTTTGGTCAGATGCAGTCTATAAAGAGATTAGGTCAAGCTACACTTAATAATTCATTTATTTTCAAAGTCAGAACCCTTATTAATGTGTAACTTGCTTTCCGCTTCGGCGATCACATGGTCTAAGACATCCCTCTCACAGTAGACTGGCTTGTGAGTGACAAGGGAGATCGTGACTTTAATCCCAGTCGGTTGGAGTGGTATTTAATAAACGATATCGCGTTATGGCTCTGCGCAAATGTGATTACATTTAACCTGGATTATACTTCTCTCTTCCCTAGCCCATTATTGATAATATACGGAAAACATTAATGGCTATTAAGATATAAATATGTTATTATATTCATATATATACATATAAACATATAATTTTAGCACCACATCATAATACTTATCCGGATTGTTCGCATATATGCTAATTACGTTAATGTGTTCGTGATTAGTAAAGTTGAACTTAGACCTGTAGCCTTATATGCTTAGAGTGAAATAATTTAGTGTAAATATTTGCTAATGGTTTTGTGTATGTGTGTGAGAGAGAGAGAAAGAGAGAGAAAGTATGATAGTTAAATAAATTGACTTTTATAAATTTGCGGATGGATATTTCGGACGGGTGGTAACACGTGGCTCACGTAAAGAAAAAAAATTAAAAGTGTTAACCGCGGCCCCGTACCCGTGCTAGCTATGGCGTTACTCGTGTCAAATGATGAAAACCACATACTCGTCACCATTCAGTCGAATGTATGTAGTAATTATGAGAACTCCTATTGGAACAGGATGCATTTTTCCGAGCTACCGCGAGAATGTTGAATCACAGAGTTTAATTTTGTATGTTCAATTAGTGTGACCTAATTTCAGAGCAGTAATTATGTTTTCTATTGAAAGTTTCGTGGTTTGTAGAGACTAGCTTTGTAGCTCTTGAATGAAAGCTTCAAAATTGTATACGTTCAACAGTTAAAATACTTGGCTTTGATTACATATTTGTTTAAATATTAGTAAAATTAAGTTCCAAATTTTTTTTCCTATTTATGCACGCTATGTTACAAAAAAGAACAGTCTTTTTATTATCTACAAATGTACACGTGTTATTATTAATACTTACAAAAAGCATAAATATAGTTTATAAAAAGGTAAATAGAAGGGCCAAAATTCCTATTTCTATGCTCTTTTGTAGAATTGAGTTAGGATTGAACTCATCAGTGTGAGGACACTTTAGGAACTAATTGAATAAAGAATTAGCGGCCCCGGTCTAAAAAACTATGATTAAAATCTAAGAGTTTTGCTGTGCTGACCCTATGACATTTTCTATCCGCAAATGCTGGCACTATCTACGCCAACATGTGGTGCCCACTCGGTCGGTATAGCTTGCTTGTGAGATAACACCATTGAATGGTGTTTTTTTTTAGCTTTTATAGTCCTTACTCACTAAGCCGTCATAAACGTGATTAATTATCTAGGGAAATTTTTAATATGGACCATTTTGACTTTCTTATAAAGCCTACCCAATTTAACCGTGAATATGTTTGACCTTTAGATTATGATAGATCTTGACGTTTTATGTGCCTCCGAAATCAATAAAGTGAAACATTTTGTCTGTCCACCTGTTTATCTTTCTTTGCCTGAGACTACTACAGCAGAAACAGGTTGATGAATTTCGGACAAACTGTATATTTAAACCTAGAAGCAATGTGGTCATGAATCAAAACGATTATGTTAAATCTCGCTCTAAAATTAATTATATTTTACAGATTTTTGTAAATTCAAAATTTTTCTGTAATGGCTTTATTTATTTTGTTCAAACCGGATATAATTAGGGAGCGTTTTAAATTATGAACAGCCCTGTAGGGATCTATACCTATTTTTTGAAGTAATGATTTCTTAATTTCTTAAAGGGTAATTTATTGATTAATTATTTAATTGGAAATTATTCAAAAATTGCTCTAAAGATTTGGTCTAAAATGAGTATATAGGAAATGTTATACATGAGCAAAAAGGGTGTATTTAAAAAAAAGCATATAGTAGTAATTTAGTGATGTTTAAATATTTTAACTTTTTTAAAAACTGGATCTAGCAATGTTGTTTGAAATGTATATCTTTATCTTGTTTCATATAATTAACAAAATAATGGTTTAATTCTTATGAGGAAAGGAAAGCTTACTAGATGATAGCTTACTGATAGTTTAATTTTTGAAAACCTTGGTTCTAAATTTTAATAGTTTATTATAAGGAAGTACTTACGATTGTACCATTTATTTTAGTAGGTTTTAAAATTTCATTTCTTATGTTTTCAAAGTATATATATTTTATGAAAGCTGAGTGTAAAATATAATGTACCCGATTACTCAAAGAGAATAGCTCTTCAAACTTTCCAATCAAGACCAATGCTGGTATAATTTCTAAGTAATCAAACTTTTTCCTTATCATATTATGTGGATTAGAACATTAAGTAGTAGGGCCTAAGCTGCACAGTCAGACACAAGTTCAACTAGTCTGGTTCACTGGCGAGAGGAAGGTTAGGGTTCGAATACCATCCGGATGTGCTGAAGATGTTTTTCCTTAATGACTTACCACTTTACCTCCACGCTAAAGTGGGTAACTTACATTCTCATTAAATCCTACCTTTCTCATCCTTAACTCAGTAGTGTAATTAAATTATAATATACTGGATAAGTACTAAGACAAGTTCCAAATAAAATAAGAACTATTTTAGCACCACGTTTTACTACTCGTTCAGATTATACTCTTATGAAATAATTACGCTAATAGTTTTTAGGCATTAATAAGGTTGAATTTAAAAAAAGTGTACCCAAATTTGCGTGTAGGGAGAATGTAAAACCAGTTTGTAGAAACCACCCTCAGTACACCCGATTGATATTCGAACCTCGATTTCTCCGTCATCAGCAATATAGTCTCCTGCAAGAGTAGCACGTTAAACCATGCGCCCACCGAAGCGGGTAAAAATAATTTAACTTATCCCATTTTCACAAGTGTCAGACGATAACGAAGAAAATCTCCTTTGATACGATTTTTGGTGAGAGCGTAATCGTGTACCTAATCATAAATTTGAACTTCCTTGAGACAGGCTTTTAAAACTCTACATCTTGGGAAACATATAGAAGAGAGAACTTTAATCTCTCGGAACATTACTAAATTATAAGGAACACAGAAATACCATTATCATAAATGTATTGTTGTAGTTAAAAGTTAGCTGATATAACTCCATATTGCTCAGATTAATCCAATATAGATCGCCTGTGTGTGAAAGTTTCCTTACTCTTTGCTCCCCAAAGGGTAGAGTCGTGTTTTCTAATTCTCGAAATCAAACTCCCATTCGGAAAATATAAAGGAAATAGATTAACTTGATTAAATATCTACTATGATGGTTGAATGGTCACAGGTAGTGGTTCTGAAACTGTGGTCCATGGCTGTGTGCCAAGGTAGACAGCACTTTGGAGCGCAGGAAAATAAATGGTATTACTTAAACATTCGTATTTTCTTTCTCAAATAGTATATTATAGTTTGATAAAAAGTTAAAGAAAATAATTAATCAGTAATCCAACCTTAAATTATCATTTTTAAAACTCTACCATTTGTATCAATTTTAAATAAAATTGTTACATTAATTTTCGAAAATTACCCCATATTAAACTATTATTCATACAAGGGATTCAATAAAAGTTAAAACCATAACCCGAGGATCGACAGAATTGTTTTTTTGATTGTGGGGCACAAAAACAAAGATATTCATCACAATAGTGAGGTCAAAATTTTTCGCAGTTAAAATATTTGTTCTATTCATGTGAAAGTAAAAAGTGAAATAAATCAAAAGAATACAATATTGGCAGGTTAACTTCATTTGACTTTGCCCCATAATTACTGTTAATTTTCTTAGGAAGAGCCGACATTCATTTTAAAAACCCTACATTATTAAAGTTTGGTCCGTTATTGGTAAAATTTTGTGAAATATCGGTCTTGGTCTTGCAATAGTATAGACTGCCGATGACGGGAAGTTCGGGGTTCAAATCCAGCTCGGATGTACTAACGATAATTTTTTTCATATGTTNCTCCCTACACGCAAATGTGAATACATTTCTTTTGAATTAAATCTGCCTAGTACTTAAAATACCAGTGTAATTAGATCATATGCATACATTCATATAACCCTAATGGTTAGTGAGACATGGCAACAAAAAGAAACCAAGAGATCGTTGATAAAATGAAAATGTGCTCATTAAGTTAAACTATTATATATATTGATATAGTCTGTTATACATAAAAGGTGGTCACTGTTTTTTTAATAAACATGAAATGCGGATATAAAATGTTAAGATTAGATAAGGTTTTTTTTCAGCAATTTTATTAGAGTTCAAATTGATCAGATTACTGCAATAAAAGAATGTACGATGTGCATATGATAAATCACTTATCTAGTAACACATTATATGTTTTAAAACCAAGTACAAACGGGAATGGAAAAGGAAGAAATTACACCGGTAGAAAAATAATGTATGAAATAATTTATTTTATTCTATTTTATTTTAGTGAGTTCCGCGACGAACACAAGATTAGTGACGGTTTAATCATTGGGGAAAATGCTAAGAAAGTTAAGTAAAATAAATTGGAATTGAATTTAATTTTAAAAACAATATTTTCTGGTGAAAAGAACAACAACATTGTGAAGCCATTTGGAATTAAACTCTGGCCTAGCTTTAGGGTCATGCAGACTATCCGTGTTACCAGCCCTTCCGTACTCACTTGGAAACATTGTAGGCCAACTGTTCCCCAACTCTTTCACAACTGTTGGCCTACATAGGAAACAGATTGTTGGCAAACATTAAAGAAACATCGTTTCACTTCCAGACTCCAATGGTGAAACATTGTTTCTCGTCGAGACTTCGATGATGAAACTTTGTTTCACGTCCAGACCTCAATGGTGAAACATTGTTTCGTGTTCAGACCTCAATGATGAAACATTGTTTCCTGTCCAGAGTTCGCTCATTTGAGTAAAACATGTTGGCTGAGGAAGATGCTGCTATGGCTTGTGCTTTGTACGTAGTTAAGGGCTTTTTAAAAAGACAGAGAAGAACGCTGGTGGGTTTGTACATTGCTTCAAAATGGTTCACTAAGCAAATAAGATTCTGACAGAACTGAAGATCGAAGATGCTTCATTGTTTAATAAATGACCCGTAAGATGATGAAAATAAAATTAGAATGACATAAACAAACCAATAAAACTATAGATTAATTTTAACAGCTATGTGAGCCTATTGTACTTGAATATATAATTATATATATGTGTGTGTATGTGTGTGTGTGTGTATGTGTGCGTGAGTGTGTGTGCGCGCGCGCGCTAAGCTACAAGTATATCTATTTTGTCAAAATTGGTGGAGTAAGAGGACTGTTTTTGGTAAAAGTTTTTTTTAATAACATTTAAAAAAAGGGGGTAGTAAATATATTTACAGGGGAGGGGGTTGAAGAAGACTACAAGTAATTAGCAGCTCTTTGGATTGAAATCCTTGATATATAAGAATGCAACCGTATTCAATTAATCATCTTATGTACAAAACTACGTCTCACCTAAAAAAAATACAGCAAAAATACGAAAGATGCTCATACTTAAACCACTTGCACATTTTGGTAAAAAATCTTGTTCTCTCTGCGAAATTGCATACGAAGGTCTTTTAACCTCCCCACCAGCCCCCAGTTCGTTTATACTAATTGAGAACTTTTCGCTTATTTCATTCAAAACATCCCATTTTTATTACGCGGTGTATTAGTCCTCAGCTGTTACATACCACAACAGTATATGTCTATGAAAGATTTCAATAAGTTCTAGAATTATATATATATATATATATATATATATATATTGTCCACGACATGACAAATGGAAATATCAGGAGCTGATGTACTTGGTGTGAACATCAGAGTCAGATTGTCCCGCGTTACTTGTTGCCGAAAATATTGGCAAGCACGTCCAGAATAGCAAACATGGTTTCTTGTAGCCCATTTGAAATGAATCACGGGTAACGTGTTTTCCACGCCGGGAGACATAAAGCAAACACGAAAATAATTTGCCCAACTATTCCTCAACAGTTTGGCAGCTGTTACCCAACTATATCCGTGACAAGAGAAACATGTTGGCGAACAATGTTTCCAGGAAAATGTTTTCATGTGCGTTTAAGGTTTTGTAGAGGGTGGCATAATACATCGTCAACCCTGAACGTTAGCAAGCCTACAGGCTGATTTTATTATTAAGCCACTTATTTGTAAAGTGGAAACTCTTGTTTCCACAATGGCGGGAAAAATTATTACAAATTGTGTATATATTCTGAGCCTATTTATTAATAATATAAAGATAAGAGTATACAGTAATCCATAAGAGAGTATTATTGGAAGCTTTTGATAACTTTTTAGATGAACTTTATGATTAATAAATTAAACAAAATATATTTCTAAAATACTAAACTTTAGTGACTTACATTCAATGGCAATGGTTGAAAGTGGGCTTTCAATAAAAACCTAGGCCTACCTTGATTAGTTTCACAATGGTGGGACTTAAAAGATAAGGCCGTAATGTATACGTAGTGTAGATAATAAACGATGACGATACATTACCTACATCAATTGATCAAATTTAAAATATGAAGTGATAATCAATATGGAGTAACAATGATTTTCTCCCGTTTTATTCGTTAATTTGAGGTTACATTGTGCTAAAAAAAATTACCCTTATCTGTAAATACAAAAAAAAATATCATGGCTCACCCCAAAGTTCATGAAATTAAATGGTAAACACTTCGGCAGCTGAATTTTTTTTATTATTTTTAGGAAAGGTGTTGTTGAGGTTGAAGAAAGGCTGGACAGGAAACTGAAGAGGGAATGGACAAAAGTTTCCTGGAAGTAAATTTATGGTATTTTATTTTAGTCCCTAAGGAATTTGTCTTTTTTTAATGTTGGGAAACTTGTCTCAAACTTTTTCAAAACTTTACAACGTATATGTAGAGGTCGTTTGACGAAGTTTCTTGAGCTACACGCCCTTCCACACCAACGGATCCATTAAGCTAATTACTTAATAATAACATAAAGGTCAGAGAGTTGCATGGTTTTTTTTTATCTTCTTAGAAATTCTCGCCTCCTGGAACTTTTAATTTAAACTTATTTTTTTTCTCCCACCCTCATTTATCTTTATCTACTTCGAGTTTCAAATGAATTCATTATTAACTAATTAAAGTTTTTTTTCTTTATTGTGGTAGTCTTTATTATTCCTCAGTACAGCGTGTTGGAATCTCATTGCGACCCAGTAAAGTTTAATCTTATTTTAACCAAAATAGAAACCAAACTGTATTTTATCGTTTCTTTCAGCAATTAATTTAACTAACTCAGACCTAGCTGTTCACACACGAATGCCAAAAATGGCTATTAATTGATTATACGATTAACGAACACGATTAAACAGCAAGAGTTTGAATTTTAAGGAAAGCTAACAGGATCCAAATTTGGTTCAGGTAAGAGTAGAAAAATAAAATACTTGCCACTAGTGTTGCAATATCATCCACTCAATGGGAGATAGCTAAGATAAAGGACCTTGCTTTACAAAATCATTATACTACGCTGTTTTTAAGTGGTTAGGGGGAGATGGGGGAGATGGGGGAGCTGGTCTTTCACTGGCCTAGCACATATATCCCGGGGGGGGGGGGG
>CABFOV010003239.1:0-12619 GCA_902141375.1 Timema poppense | reverse complement strand
GGGGGGGGTTAAAGCCTATAACACAATAGATAGATGAAAGGATGGACGGATGAGCCTGATTCAAAAGATACAAGTTTGAGTTTTTGTAAAATCAGGCGAATTTTCTTAACGAGGGTGAGGTGGTGGTAGTGGGAATGGTATCTGGGTTTAGAAGGTGGCCAGATTTCCCAAAAGGTTTTGACCCTTGAGGTTAGTATAAGAACCAGAGGTAGGGGTCAGAAATAGTTGCATTCAATCCTTAACACAGTATGGTCTCAGCCTTCCAGCTGGCTCGAATCATTAAGAGCCAAGCGTAGACTAATGTGAAGGTCGTAAAATGTTTTCTAATCATATTATGACCGCGTATTGAGGAGATATTATTGTAATGTTATTAGTTATCAATCAAACGAAAGTAATAAATTAATTATTTAAAATAAAGCTTGTTGATAAATTAACATATATTATTTAAAAAGCATTCAAAAAATAACACAGATGTGGTTAAATGTTGTAGACGAAAGTGTGAAAGAGAACGTGTATGACATAACGTATGGATGTTGTTGAAGCGAATGAGGTATGCGAGGATATTAAGTACGGAGTTGTTGTATGCACAGTTTCTTGCCTAGCCCGTAAGAGAACGGCGTGATAATGTATGAATGTATGAAGAGACATAAAAATAATCATATCTACAAGTTAAAGAAGTCTTTGTTAAATTAATAACATATTTAAACAAATAGTTTAGATTTTATTAAATCAAATGTTGTGTGATGCTTTTCTTAGATTGTTTGAAAAACTCGCCAACTTCATATTTATATAATGTGTGAATGATACAAGACAATAATATTTTTTTTTACATTGAAACCAGTGTTATTTTGATTGTTAAATAATGTATCTAAATTTATCAATAATCTTTATTTTAATAAGTTTATTAATTATTTTTTTACTTTCATTCAAGTGATTTATTACAACATATTATTAGTGAAACACTGCACACACAAAAATAACAATTTCCTCAAAAAGGCCAACATTTTTTTTTAATCCGTATTCCCAAACCTCGTCCAACATTTGTGGATGGTAACTCCCAATGTATCTTTCAAGGGACGGCTCCGGTTAATTGCGCATCAAGGCTCCGTACAAAATACACTAATTAAGTTGGCGAGTTGACTCGGCTTGACTCCCCTACTGTTAAACGCCTGCGATGATGCAACCAAACGTCCACGCTTCTATGTCGAGCGGGGTAAACTAGTCAGCTCTAAATAAGCAAGGGATGTGAACTAATTAGTTTGCTTAGACAGACAGGAGAGCATGAAACAGGAAGAGGTCGTTATATAGATACAAGGTAGTGCGATTGCCGCGTAGATCAGAGATATATTATTATTATTATTATTATTATTATCATCGCTTCTAACTACCCGTTCGGGTTGTGCGCACTTACGCTAATGTGTAATGGTAGGGTGATTGTGAGATAAAATTGAGGAGCTACAGTTTAACGTGGGATCCGAACCATGGTGGTAGGCCTGGCATTCCACACATTCACAAGTTGTGATTAATACACGTCTTGTCAGAGGTGAAGGAAAGGTTTGGTAATCAGATAAGTCTGTGTCGGGACCGAGGATTGAACCCCGGACCCCCAGCACAGAGGTCTGATATTTTACCCCTAGACCGCCAGGTCACCAGCAGAGATATCAATCGATGTTAAAATGGGACGGAAGAATACTCGGACTAACAAAGACCAGTGTTTTTGCCGTGTTGCCGTGAATACTTTATTTATTTATTTTAACACCACATATTTACTACCCGCTCGGGCTATACGCTTATGTACTAATTATGCTAACGGGTTAGGGGTTGGGAAGGTTGAATTTATAGGAGAGTAGAAAACCATTTAGGAACAAACCTCCTCGCCCCCCCACCCCACCCCAGTTCACCCGATTGAGATTCAAACCTCTATCTTCCTGTTCTCGGTAGTCTAGCTCAACACGAAACTAGCTCTTTAGCTAACTACACCACCGAGTCGGGTGCTGTGGATACGTTTAGTTTAATTTTATATACACATAATATTACATATAATAATATCAGCAGTTATTGGGTATTTACAGGTCCATTAGGCAAACCTAGGTGGTTGCCATGAGCGCAAAGGTCCTAGAAGAGCCTTCCAACAATCAAACAAATTATTGTTTAAAAAATAAATATTTAAATTAAATAAACTTATAGATCTATCTAAGTAAAGAAATAAAATCTAAATATTTGATCAAATACTAAGAATATATTAAAAGAGACTTATTAACAATATAATCACTTTCATAATTTTATTACATTCGGGTCCACTTTGTTAACGAATTGTTTTGATATTTAATTAAAAGCTTCGGATGATAAGAAGCGGTGAGTGGGGGTTTAAAATTGATTATGATTTGTTTATACATTTTTTATTATTTTCCTGTATTTTGGCATCCTATAGTTATTAATATTTTCCGTCATGCAGGGGATGCGGTTTATTTATATCATACAAAATATAACTGGGGCACCAATTTTTAAGTCTCACCTAGGACACATGAAACATTTGCGTTATGGCCCTGAATATATATTTATTGAACATGATGGAATTTCACGACAAACTTTTCAAATTAAAAGAAAAATTATCATCAAAATCCAGGATGGCTGTGACATAATATTAAAGAATTATTGAGAATATTATAAGTAGTTAATTTACGCTAAACCTATATATTGACACAATATTTAATTTATTTTGTCAAAAAAAAGTTGCTTTTAATTGTAATGGTACAGATTTTTTTTACATCCATTAATGTTTCCAGCCTGTGACTGGGGCCAGTTTTTTTGTACAAGCTTTATACGAGTCGTAGCTTCATATGCCTCATAATCTAACTTAAGACTTTTTTTCTCCTCGGGATCTTAATAACCTGTTTCCTGGTGATAACACAGGTTCTTTTCCCTCTTTATTTTTCTTTTCAATAAACTTAAGACTAGGGACAGACACAAAATCCAGTTCCCGGGCGTTAATTTATCAATGTGAAAGGGTAAACCCGTATTTTTATCAATGAAAATTTTTCGGCCATGCCAGGAATACAACTCGGAAAGCTTAGCTCAGTGTCAGATACGTTACCGACTGAGATAAGTTGTCAGACTAAGGGTACAGTTATTAACCCGCAATTCTCTTACATCCCAACTTAAATTGGCATTGCTACAACCTTTGCAGGTTATTATATACAGGAAATCCAACAACCCGAGGGTTTGTTACAGATGTGCTTGTTTCTTGACCATCTGGAGAAACGCTGTTGACTCAGCCCTTCCTCTAGATAGTGTCACCCACCAGCACCACGTGGAAGAAAATACCTCATGTATTAGGGGGAAACCTGAAATCGTGGTAGTTATCCGTTATTTTCCGTTCTTAATTTCTACTAGTAAACGAGAAAGTGTCGACAAATTTTGTAGGAAATATATCTCATACACCTTCGAAAGGATATTTTACATGCCGCAACTACGTGTTACCAGCGAATTTACTTCCCCTTCGAAAGAAGTTGTACTATGGATTGTCATCGCTCGGTAAAGAAATTCGTTGACCTCGATTGGGTTTGAACCACGTGAACATTGGGTCCTGAAGCGAGCACTTTGCCCCAAGACCACCGAAGTCAATGCAGGTTATTTATTATCCCTCGTAAAGTAGGCTAGTGCTACAAGAATTACCCGTACTACAGAAAATACGGATAAAATAATGTTTTAAAACGCATTGTATACAGACATACTAAAAGAGGCGGAGAGTAAAGCTAAAAGTACTTGGAAAACGTACTCCAACCTCCTCCCCCTTACCGCCAATAACCACCAATCGCTCTTTCTCCAATAAAGTGAAACCGACTTGGCCTGAATCGAATGTCGGGTGAAAGGAGTGTCGTTAGTTACGCGAACTCCTGAGGTCAAGTGGGCTAAAGTTGGCGGAACCGATGCGGTGCGAGTCTAAAACGAGAACCCTGGCAAATATCGAACAGGATAAAATTCAATAACTGCCTCTTGTTCTTGGTGTTTTTTTCTAACCTTTACCGAAATAAAAGAGAACGTTTTACGGTTCACCCGCCTAATTTTACACCCCTCCACTCAAGCGACAAAAATAAACCAATTTTTTTAAACTTTAAATTCAAATATCATAAATGAACATCGATGCTTTTATTTACTTTGGGGTTATTTGAAGAGCGTCTTAATCAAACAAAAGTGAGTTTACCTTCCATGCTAATAATTTGAAAGGATATCCCTTTATTAAACATTCTAAAATAACAATGTTCGTTTGATAAATTTTAATATCATCCCGTAGATAAACTCTTCATATAAAACTTGTATTTAGTTTATAATTAGTTACTTAATTAACATCTAGATGTAACATTTATTCGTTTTCAATCATTTTCTGATTAAGAGGTACGCATATAGCACAGCACAGCGTAAGAATAACAATTTAGTAAGATTGAGAGCTCTTTGTGAGATTAAAACATAGCATAGCAACGTTGGTGCACACGAATTTCAAATAAAATAATACGTGCTCTATAATCATCTACCAGAACTGCGGAATCAAAATCTCGGGTCAAGTCTTGAGTCCCTTTTTACACTAACTGCAGAATTTAAAAAAAAATTAAGTAAAACCAATTATTGTGGTTGTAGTAGGCCTGCATTTTTTATTATTATAGGTATTACATTTTCTATAAAACAGTATATTTTGTTAGGTTGGGTTAAGTTAGGTTAGGAAACTTAAAAACGCCATATTCTTCTAAAGGGCACACTCTAATTCCTGAATAAAGTGTACCTGTCAGCTGGTGCACGTGAATTTTGGAACAACCTGTAGTCCCATTCAACTCCTAATCCCTAACCTAAACTAACCTAACCTAACCTCGCTTTTCTATTTTTAACAAAGTCATTATGAATTTTATTCTTACTCCGCAGTTCGTGTAAGAGTATTATCAACCTCGGATGAGTTGTTCCGCAATTCGTGTGCACCGCTTCCAAAATACTTATTCATTATCGTTATAAAAAGTTAATAGATGCAGTTATAAAAAAAAGTTAATAGGTGTAGTAATAAAAACTTACCAAGCTACTTGAAGTGTAACACTGTACAATAAGTTATGAACACTTTGGAAATCATCCCAAACAGCTCCGATTTTTTTTAGCATATGTTACCAGCATTTTCAGGTTAGACATTGGTTTTTTACTTGTGGTGGCGGATATTTAAGCGTCTTTTGAGGTAGGGACACTATGTAGGTGTGGTAGGTAGGTAATGGTTTTTGGGGGGATGTTGGGTGGATAAATTAATCAATAAAGTTTTGCAATGCAGATACACCTCTAAAAAAGATAAATTCCTTGTGTTTGGCTTTGAATCAGAATAGAAAAAATAATAAGTTTTAATTCTACCCTTTTAAAAAGAATTTTCGACATGTCTTGTGTCTAATGAAACATATCTTATAAAAAACGGTAAAGGACGATGACTATTAAAATTACCTATATATAATATAGTTATAGTAAAATTTGTGTGTGTGGGAAGTTTGACCTATATTTTATGGGCGCCATTCCTAGAGATTGTACTTAGGAGAAATTTAAAAAAAAATCTGACGGTGACACGAGTAAAACTGTAAACCTCGAGACCAACAGACGTGCTTGGGAACACTTTCTGGAAGATGCTTTATTACTATTTTTATAAGGACACTACCTACAACAATGGTACAATTACTATAAGAGTTGGAGAAAATACATAGAATATAACAGTGAACAATCTAAGTAAAATAAATCACTGAATGAATTGTATTAGGTGAAACTACAATTTAAAAAATACACAATCATTGCAACATTCTGTGTGTTGTTGTGTTTATTATTATTACTATTATTATTACCATACCAATGATTCCACATTCCAATCTTACCTATGTAAGTCTGGGTAAATAATACATTACTAATATTACAACTGAGAAACTAATAATAATAATAATAATAATAACAATAAAAAGTATATATGTCTTTGATCGAGATGTAATTTATATAATACGGGAAAGTAAATTCTAATTTATATATTTTTCATGCCATCAGGCTCAAAAGATAAATATTGTTTGACCAGTGTAAATTAGTCTACAACGTTTATTAGAGGAGTTAAGCTCTTTAAGTAACATATGGATTGTCTGGAGAGTATCAAAACATATAATCAATTTATTATGTGTTACATCTAAAAGTTTTAATGGTTTCTGATGTTGGATTATAGAGATACATTTATGTAAAAATATAAATTTGTTAGATTTCACCAGGAAAAAGACTAATGTACATGATGATTCCTTCTAAGATATTGGTGGAAGAATAGGTTCTTCTTTCCAATCGAAATATCGAATTTCACTCAATAAAAACACACAGGTTGAATAATAGGCTTCTATCTCACTAAATATATATTTTGAATTCACTTTACCTTAGTAATTCTTAGTATTTTTGGCGGGGATGAACATATTTTTCATCCTGAAAGTTTTCAGACGCAAAGAAGAAGACCCTAATTTTATCAAACAATGTTCCAAGTATCTTCTTCTAGAACAAAATTTTAAAAAACGTTATTTTCTCCAAATCCAAGGATAATATTAATGCAGCATTACAAAGGTAGAAAAAAGAGTTAGCCATTAACTAGGAATAAATATAACCTATAACTTAATTTAACATAAAAGTTGAAAAGATTTAAAGATGAATATGAAATGTTAAAGAGGGATAAAATCATAGCTTTTAGTCTTAAATTTTAACTTTTTTTTTAAGTTAAATCTTATTTTCCCAAGAGCCTCTGCTCAGGCTTCCTTTCTGTGTGGGGGATCATCTCTGTCCAAATGAGTATATTTTGTGTGGAATCATTCTGTCCAAATAAATATATCACTTCTTTTATTTTCATTCCGAACGAGACTTGGTCTTCCCTTGTCATCAAATAATCATGCCTTCAATACTATGGCCATCTACGGAAATGCATAAAAACAACTCAAGAAATGACTTTAAAGGATAAATCTTTTTAATAAAGAGTTAAGTGTTCTCCCATATTTGAAAATTCACTATTATTATTGTTATTATTATTATTATTATTATTATTATTATTATTCCTAACAATTGACGATCTTCCATCCGAATTCTTGTGAATGGACATAAAGTGTATTTGATTAGCACGACAACATAGCGTGTTATGTTGCAGACAAATTTCAAAACCCATTTTATTTCACCAAAAATATAATAAACTGTCAAATATTTTTTTACAAATTATAGAAATAAAAGGAAAAGTATAGCAGGGTGGAAAATAACACCAGATATGGGTGGGTGTTTCTTTGAGCCTTGCTCCCTACACTACTCTATAACTATCACCCCAACATAGTTCTAATGTTTTATTATATGTTTCATTAATGTTGGGAATTTGACTTAACGTTTCGCGAACCAACCGATTATATCAGCTCAAGACTTACAAACAAACATAATTATAGAAAAAAACAGCCGTTTATCAATGTGAAAGGAGAATCTCCAATTTCATCAACGATACTTGTACGATACGATATTTGTATTGCTATTATTAACTTTTGTATCATTATAATATTCATATTTATTATAATTAAGCCAATTATTTCATGGCCACCTCAAAACTAGTTTCTCAACTTCCTCTTAACTAAACTATTACACCAGGGGAAGTTTGATGTTTGGAAAAATGAACATGTTTAGCAAAAAAACAACAACAAAAAAGTATTGTTATACATGTCCAAGCTAAAGTACAATTTAGTTAGAAAAGAACTTTTTTTTTTTACAATTACCTAAGTTACCAAAAGAATTTTCATAAATATATTTGTACAATAATTTAATCCCCAACTGTCATTTTTGATAGATAAAATCAATACCAGCGTATAGCCCGAACTGGTAGTAAGGCGCAGTGCTAAAAAAAATCAATACCTATGAAAAATATAGTAACAAGTTATCAGTCTTCCGCAAAAAAAGTGTGTATTTTCTAAAGGCACTTCTCTACCGGAATCTTACTATCATACGAGTGTTTTCATACACGTTTAGTACTTTAAATATTTATTTAGATGCTTGGAAAGATTGTAGATAAGCTCGCGTTGGTGGACACACTGAAAAAGAGATCAGTCTAATCTAGAATGATTTACCAGTGAGGGTTATGGGTTCGAATAATATTCGGGTGCTCTGAGGCAGTTTTCCAAAGTGGTTTACCAAATTCTTTTTCCGCAAGTGCGGGTACATTTCCTTCTAAATTATACCTTCCTCATCCCTTTCCTATTATTATTGTTATGTGTATAGCAAAAGAAAAAAAAACGTAACGGCAACTGTGTGAAAAGTTACAAGCTCACCTCCTGCCCCAACGGAAGTCCGGTCCCATTTTCCTCAGAAAATAAATTGGCGGTTTTTTTTTTGTTTGGTTTTTGTTTTTCCTCCTCAAGTAACCGTTACGTCCTGTGAGACGAAGCCTTGGTTCTAAACACAGCCACTGCGCGGTTGTGCATCGCCACCTCCACCCTACCACCACTACCCCCACCCCCCACCACCACCCTACAAACCACCCCCTTCAATCGCGAGGGATTGGAGGGTCACTCGGGGGATTACAGACCTTACTCTTTATCAAAGGCCAGCCGTCCTGTGTGGGCTGACCAAGACAGATATGTTTCCACACCAATCCTCTTTCCCCAACTGTGACTAGCAGGGAATTACGTCCTCTGCTGCCATTTTTACAAGCTATCAGGGCCTCATTTCACACGTGACGTCAATCGCTACAATCAGGAGTAAGATTAATAGGGGACTTTCTCCGCACGTGGCCTTATTTATATATATATTTAGTATTAAGCTGAAGACTGTCCTGGAGGTCTCTAACCCCCATTACTAATTCCAAATTTCAACTAAGACAGGTCGGTGACCTGGCGGTCTAGGGGTAAGGTGTCAGACTTCTGTGCTGGTGGCCGCGGTTCAATCCTCGGTCGTGGCAAAGATTTATCTGATTACCAAACCCTTCCTTCACCTCTGACAAGACATCTTGTGAATGTGGGGAATGCCAGGCCTCCACCGTGGTTCGGATTCCACGTTAAACTGTAGGTCCTTCATTTCATCTCACAATCACCCTACCATTACACATTAGCGTAAGTGCGTATAACCCGAACGGGTAGTAAGACGCGGTGCTAATAATAATAATAACTAAGACAGCATTAATTAATTAAAATCAAAATGTACTTTTTCTAAACATTAAATATTTGTATTTATCACCGCGTCTTACTAACTCTTATGGTTATACGCCTATGTACTAATTACACTTATATGTTAGGGATTAAAAATGCTTATTTTGGAGGAAATTTACAAGCATTTGTGTGGAGGGACAGTAGAAAAACATTTAGGAAAATAACCTAAGTACACCCGACCGGGATCAAACCCCGATCTCTCAGTCTTCGGCAATCTTGTCTATTGAGAGAGTTGTGCCTTAGACCAGCGTTTCCCAAAAATTTTGAAGGGCGTAACCCCCCTCCCTCCCCCCCAACCATTTCCGTAATTTGTAGTACCATCAAGATAGTGTTAATATTTACTATTTCGGTACATTTTCAATGGTGCGCAGATATATAATAACAGAATGTACGACTGAATCGGTTGTCTGAGTTTGAATAAATGCTGTGAGTCCTCCAAACAGTAACCACTGTTTAAATCTGTCTTACTTTTGACTGGATTTTTTTCCGAATATGTTTCTAAGATTTGATGAGACCCTACCTTTTTACGACTTTAATATTCTCGTTTTGTTTGTCTTCTCACGGCATACCACTGGGAATAATTACTGTTCGTACCACAATTTAGGAACCACTGCCTTAGACCATGCGGCCACCAAAGCGGGTCACATTAAAAAAAATTATATAAAAAGGACTACGTCTCACTACCCGTTTGGGTTATACTCATATGTACAAATTTCTCCAATATGTTAGGGAAGAATGAGGTTGGATTTAGAAAAAGTATATCCCCGTTTGTGTGGAGGAAGAGAATAAAATAATTTATGAAAAACTATCCTTAAATCAACTTGGATTCTAACACAAGGTGCTGCTACCTGGGGAGCACTCAGAAGTGTTGCAGATATTTGTAAACTCTAGAATATTTATGAAGGGGTTTAAAAATAATTGTATTATTTTCACTAAAATGTAGACGAAAGTTCGGACTAGTTAATAAGTTTAAATTTTAAGTTTAAGGTTTAAAAAAAACTTGTTACAGCTTGAATAAAATCCTATAAAACAATCCTACATTATATTTAAAATGTTTGTTGTATAAAAACATGACTTTATTTGATAGCGGAAGGTTAAATCTAGGTTTCTAACCTTTTGCTTTAATTTCACAAGTACAAATGTTTGCGTAAAATTTCTTTAAATATTGTTGTTGTTTCAAACTCAAAATTCGAACTTTTTAATTGGTCATAAACCTGCTGATAATTTGTATCTACATTTTGTTTAAAACTATATTTTTAAAATATCAAACAACTTCTTAAATATTGCGGGATTTATAAACAAAATCTGCAATACCTTACCATGTGGCACCCTTAAGGGTACACACAAACCAATATCAAATTAAACAGCTTATTTGACAGCTATCCAAGTCACTATAATTACTTTCAGCCATTGACGTATCCATACGCCAAGTCATGCTATCTGCAGCTGTCATTTTCGGTAGCCTGTCCACTGTCCCATGATTGTGAACAACCATAGCCGTGATTAAAGCTTGATTTAGCTCTTGGAATAATAAGCCCTGAGCAATGGGTTGATGGACTTAATTCGGGGCCTTACATGCCCATTAACTCTGTGATACAGTCAGCAAGAAATGATAAATTTACACGAACACTATTGCACATGGATAATTTCTGAAGAAACATTAAAGGAGATAAAGAGTTAGTAGATGTTCTTAATGCAGAACATTATTGAAATATTAAATTATATTTGGATAAAAACTGCGTTGAAAAGGCCGTTTTTGACCATTTTAGAATGGCTTCACAGCTGAGCACTGTGCACAAATCTTTATTTTTTCTTAATAGGGACATACTGTAGTTATTAACAAGAAACCTTGTCGCTTTTCCCCCCATCGTTACCACGGAAAATGTCCAGTAACTATTCAAATACGAATGCACTGCACAATTTTTGGCATATCTCCGTATTCTTTTTTCCCTTTAAATTCCATACCTCGCGCGAGCCAGGAGCTGAGGCGAAATTTGGAGTTAATTTTTATGCTTTTTGGTTAACACTTAAATTCCTATTTTAGCAAAATGTTGCCGTGACAGATATTATTTCAAAGTTGACATCAGTGATCTTAGGTTAAATTTACGTCTCAGAACCCGTTATTTGTAGGTTCAAATCCAGCCGGGGTCGACGGATCTTTCTTGAGCGATAAAAATCCGTGGCACATCTTCCTTGGGAAGGGAAGTAAATCCGTCGGTCTGATATCAATTGTGGCGTGTAAAAGAACCCCGTCAAAAGTGGTAGGATCTTTCGTTCTCGCTCATAGGAGTTCTCGTGTGGTGATACAATCAGTCGGCTTATAAAGTGTACGTTAAATACCTCAAAAATAGATCAATATTATTTCATTCATGTTATTTTGTGAAATTTGATGGGTGCTCTATCTCTTACATGACGCTTCTGCAACAATGTATATTAATTCATTTCACACATCTTAAGAATTTTAAGTTTTTGTCTTCCATTTTTTGGTGACGTAGTGAGTAAATCTTTGTAGTGCATGGTACCATCTATTTAATCAACAAATGCTACGTGAATGATTTTGTGACAATTCTCTGGTATATCCAGCCCATGAATGATGAGCAAACCTTAATTAGGTCTGCTTATAAATTAATTGTGAACAGTCCTGCTCCAGTGTATCGTAGTTCTACCTCGGATAGTGTTCTATATTATTTGAAGGGTACTAGGAAATAGGAATGGGTAAAATCACATTACATACATTTTCTAGAACAACAACTTTCATACCACAAACCTCTTAAGTACCCTATTTATTATTATTAATTTAATTAATATAATACATGTTATGACTGTTAAGTGGAAAAGACCATCTTAAAAAAAATGATATTGAATTGCTCACACTGCAGTGATATGTTGTGTTATGACATGTTTTGTGTTATCTGATGCCGGAATGGGTGTTTACATGTCGTGACACCCATCATCCCAAGATCTGGCGATAGAGATGTTTGTCAGACGTGTTGAAACATCAGAACGTGACACTTGAGTTTTTTAGATTTACATTATTTTTTTGTTAAAATATTGAAGGGTAGGAAACTCCTTTATAGAGAATTTTTGAAACGCTTTACATCTTTCAAAAGTTCAGGCCGGACAGTATGGAATTCACCAAATTCGCCCTTCTCGGCGTTTATTGGATGTACCCTACCTCTCGTGTGTTTCAATGTAAATAATATACTAATAGCAGCTACAATCTCCTCCTCTTCGCCAAGTTCAGATAATTCATCCATTTTAATACTGTCCACTTGAGAATTTGATTAAGCAGATCGTCCACAAAATGGTGTGCTCTGATCACAATCAATAAGTCAACTGGAGGTGACCTGGCGGTCTAGGGGTAAGGTGTCAAGACTTCTATGCTGGCGGCCGGGGTTCAATCCTCGGTCCCGGCACAGATT
>CABFOV010003238.1:40656-68998 GCA_902141375.1 Timema poppense | reverse complement strand
AGGATAGTGTGCTTTGACTCTGTATCTTGAGACTTAAGTTTTTTTTCTCTCTATCACTGCGTCTTACTACCTGTTCGTGTTACGCGCTTCGCATAAATGATAATTACTCTAATGGGGTAGGAATGAGAAATTAAGTGTTTTAGAGGTAGTTTACCCGCATTTGTATAGTAGAGTGGAAAACAATTTTTAAGGAAAAAAATACCTCAGTAGACCAAACCATGATTCTCGCCCCGATTTCCTAGTCATCCGCAGGTCAGTCTAACACGAGTGACAGCTTAGACCGTTCACCACTGAAGAGGGTGAAACCCAAGTTGGGTTCAAATTTTTCCCAAATGTATTTTTCCATTATCTCTCCCGAAGAAGGACGGTGCAGTGTCCTAGATATTCCCGTTTTCTCTATTTTTACTTTCTTGCTATCTTACAGGTAGAAAAAGTATTGTGATAATAAAAAATTCAAACTCGACATTTTGATGAATCTCGATGTTTCACGACCCCCCGAATCCAAAAAAGTGTTTTTTTAAATTTCCGTCTCTATGTCTGTACCTCCGACTGTAGCCTAAGCTATTTTACCGATTGGGCTAAAGTTTGGTATCTAGGATTTTTATAGGGTCGCCCCTAGGGGTTTTTGGAATTGGATATCTAACCCTAAAATTAAGGGTAGTTTACTGATGAGGAAAGAGAAAAAAAATTGATTTTCTCAAAATCGGCTCTAATTATTTTGATCAAATTTCATATCTAAACATTTCTAAATATTACAAACAAAATGGCACCCTCAATATTTCGGCAAAATGACTTTAAGGGCTCCGGTCTGATGCGTAAATTATATATTTTTTATTATATATCCGAAACTATTTAAGATATGAAATTATTTATTAATTGCGAATATGTAGTTCTATTTATAATAAAAATATTTTATGTGAAACGTATTTTTATAAAACCAATAACTTTAAATCTATACGCAAATTTATATATTTTTAGCTTTTCGAACCTTTCCAACCGCGACCGTAAAAATAATCTAACCCGAAATGTTGATGGATGTCGACGTCTCATGATCCCCCGAACCCTAAAAAGTGGTTTTTGCAATGCCGTCTGTCTGTGTATATTTTTAACCCCAAAATAAAGAGTAGTTTAATAAAAAGCGAAAAGAGAAAAAAATCGATTTTCTCAAAATCGGCTTTAACAATCTTGATTAAAATTCGAATCTAGGCGTTGATTAAGATTATAAATAAACTTGCTATTTATTTTACCATGAAAATGATTTTTAGGGTACTTTACAGAAGCAAAAATTTCCCTATGTCCGCAACTGTTTGAGATACTAAATAAATTATCATTGCAAAATTGTAGTACTAATAAAAAACTTTGATATGAAATATACTTTTGTAAAACCAACAATTTCTGAGATATTGGCAGCTATATTAATACAATTTTGTGAGCTTTAGTTGTAGAGAGATACTAGTTAAATTTTAACGCAATAATTATGTAGGCCTAATGTCATAGGGTAATTAAATATCAGTAAGTTTCTAAAAAAGTGTGTTATTTTGCCTTTAACCTCTTAGGAGAAATGTTTGTACAAAAATGATCTATTTTCTTCATTTTAGACTAAATAGTCAATATTTACATTTTTTATTGGTCAAAATTTATAAATGAGGAATTTAATAGCAATGCGATGACCTGAAGATGTGTAACACCTAATAAAATGTTAAAATTTTAATCAAAAGTCGAAATTTGAATACAAAGTATTGACCCTTGTGGACACAAAATCGATCTTTTTTATTGGTCCAAAGATACAAATGAGGACATTAATTCTTAAAAATTAAAATTATAAAATTTAAAACTGGAACTCAAAAAATGTTTTACTTATGTATAATGCAATTTATGCCTGGATTTGCTAGTGTATATTATTTCGTTTCACATACATTACAAGTTTTGAGCAAATATCTCACTTTTTAAACAATAGAGCGAGAAAGTCCGTGCGGAGTTCCATACCATTTATTTTTCCTTTCCCATGGTTTAAGAGCTTATATCTTTGATAGTTACTACTGGCACTAGAGCGTACGAGATGGTGGTACAAGGAAGTCTAAGGCGCCTTTGAAATCGCCCAGTCTCGATTCTCCCATGAAGTTGTTATCAACGGACAAAGAATTGTCGACGTATTTCTTACCGACTCGACAAAGGAACGGATATATTGTTAAATTCTTCCTTGAGATAATAAATGTACATTTTATAAAGTAAATCTAGACCATCTGTCCCCCATTTTATTTACCACCCACCCCTCATGGCCTTCCTTCCCTTTGAAGTACATGAATTATTACGTATATTTTACAGTTACCTTCCTTACATTTCCTTGTGGTTAAAACTAATGGAATTTCTTCTGAAGGATATCCAAGTATTATGTTAAGCACTGGTTACTTTACTGTCAAGAGAGAAAATGGGGGAGAAAGAGAGGGAGATTTATAAATAACCACAAAAATGTCCAGTTGAGAATGCTGTCAAGTACCCCCCAAGCTTGTCCCCCCTTCCGTTATATATCAAGTAAAGAATGGTTCACATTACAGGGAGGAACCGCTGATACATACATCCACGTTACAACGCACGATATTAGACTATACCTCGCTTCAGCTCGGTTGAGAGTTTAATTTTCTACACAAGGAGATATAAACAATTCTTGAATATCTGTCAAGGGTGTCCTGGAATTTAATGACAACTTTTTCTCTTAATTTAAAATGTTTGTCCTTTAATGCCGCTATGATCATGGTAGATGTTCAACAACCGTTAACATCACCATGTAAAGAAAATTAAACTCTCCGTTTCTACTGGAGCAATAGTTTACTTTATTTGACCAAACATATATTAAATCTGCAAAAAAACACTGTCCTTAACACGAGCGTTGTACATCCCCCTTTTTTATGGCTTACTTTATGGGTAGGACACTATCAGAGGAAAAAACACCACATGTGCACCTGGATAAGATTCTAATCTCAACCTTCTCGGCAGCTAGAATCCAGAATATTGAAAACTTGGTATTTTAAACCTCGTGAACCTTGGTGCTGGTTTGTTTTTTGTTAATGATGTGCCAATCGTAGGTTTAACACGGTATAACATGTGTAGCAGTTGATTGTATGTGAACCCTTCCTTCACCTCTGACAAGACGTGTATTAATCACAACTTGTGGATGTGGGGAATACCAGGCCTCCACCGTGGTTCGGATTCCACGCTAAACTGTAGGTCCTCCATTTCATCTCACAATCACCCTACTATTACACATTAGCGTAAGTGCGTATAACCCGAACGGGTAGTAATACGCGGTGCTAATAATAATAATAATAATAATAATAATAATAATAATAATAATAATAATAATAATAATAGTATGTGCCTATATTAAAGACTTGATCAATCTGCCTCCCTCAGTAGTCGACCTCAAAAAACTGAAACAACAAGAATGTACTGGGGAAGGGTGTGTGTGTATTTTTTGGCGGTTTAACCCCCATCCATCCAGAAATATTATTAATAATGGTTTTTTTACTCTTCCTTGATTTTTAGATGACAAACTCTTTTATTACCCGTTCATATTATAGGCATAGGTCCCTATATGCTAATTACTATAATGTGTTACGGATTAGGAAGGATTTTACAGGTAATATACCCGCATTTGCGTGTAAGGAGAGTGGGAAAACATTTATTAAAAACCACCCTCAGTAGATCAGACAGGGATTCGAGCCTCAATCTTCTCGCCATCAGCAGGCTAGTCTAGCACATGTGTGATGCCTTAGACCATTTGAACACTAAAGTGGGTGATAAAGTTTTGGAGTCTTATAAATTTCAAAGCGCCTATAGTCTAAATTATGTTTAAAAAATCAACTTTATAGTGCGGTTTGAATGTTAAAAGTATTCCTTGCCCTCTCCCGTTGTAACACCTCACCAAAAGTGCCTACCTCTTCTCCCCACCTTCCCCCTGCCCAAATATATTTCTTGGCACGAGATCCTGTATAATAACATCTGAATTACTGGTATTGTAAATCAAATACAATTAAGATGACAAATATTCGCAATTAAGATGCGTGAGGATTGGTTTAAGAGTTGAGGACTTTGAAATATTGGGCTTTTATCAAGACAAGGACATTACCTTTGATGTTTAAAAACAAGGGAATGTAATTAGGGAAGGAAACTGCCAAGTATTGATAACGGTCGGATTTACCTACTAAAACATAGGTTGAGAAATAAACACATTTGGGATGGAAGTATTTTGATTGCTGCCTTCACAAGTACTCATGTTGCTCACTAATTTCAACCATAATTTGTCATCGTGACTTGTTATTTATATGAAAGCTGTAGTTAGAAAGCCAGGCTAGTCAAAACCCTAGATAGGCAACCCAGAAATCACATTGTGTGACGGGTCGGCTTACTTCTAGGGGTCTCGGTCTCCTGATGGAAATCTGCAATCTTCAGGTCCGCCAAACAGGGGAGGATTTTAGACTGCCTATCTCTAAGACAAGCATTCAACCATGCATGTTTTACGGCCAACGCCCAAAACAGGCTACTTCTCGAATTGGCCTGGCTCTTGGCACAATGGCCAGCTGATCTAGTCAAATAGCGAAAATTAATATCGGTTAGGGAAAATTTGGATTCCCATTCTGGCTAGTAAAACCGCGAATTGACTACCAAAGTCTGGCCAGTGCCCGGAGTATTGGGTAGTATAAAGCCCCATCTATAGAATCCATATCCGTAAGGTGCGTAGTACTACGTAAGAGATCGACTCCACACTAACGGATTGCACTGTTAACCAAGTCCTTATCCTTAATTCCTTAGTCCTTATCACTCTGTAGATGTTAACTCAACTTTAACTTTATAAAGGCCCATCTACAGAGTCTGTAAGCTCCATATCCTTATGTCCTTATTGGTCCTTAGAAATGGAAATCGCGTCTACACAGTCCGTATCAGTAATCACGTGACTATGCCAACCAATGAGAAAGTTGGAAACAACGTCCAACTAAACTCTTCGAAAGGAAATTTTCTAGAGCCAGGTGCAAGCAGACATAATCTGTGAAGAAGACGATATCCCAGCCGAACAATTATTATTATTATTATTATTAACACAAATAGCTACACAACATATTTTGATAAAACATCCAGGATAGGCCACAAATGAAAGATAGGTTAAGTACAATCACCAATAATATATATTTTAAAACATGAACTAGTCTGCCTAATTGCTATGAAAAGGCCACTGGTGTTTTAATTTCGATGCATGCGTACATTTGCTTTGCTGTGGTTGGAAGTCCCTAGCAGTCCGTATCGACTAGTCCTTATAAAGTTAACGGTGAGTAAACTTTTACGCAGTTGTAAGGACTAATTAATTAAGGATAAGGACTCTGTAGACAGTGCAATCTGTTAGTGTGGAGTTGATCTCTTACAGAGTATTACACACCTTATGGATATGGAGTCAGTAGTTGGTGCTTAAGGACTAGTCAATACGGACTGCTTAAGGATTACCAACCACAGCAAAGTAATCGAAATTAAAGCATCAATGGTATTATCATAGCAAATAGATAAACTAGCTCATGTTTTAAATATGTTATTTGTGATTGTACTTAATCTAACTTTCAAATGTAGCCTATCCTGGAAGTCCTATCAAAATATGTTGAGTAGTTATTTGTGTCAATAATACTAATTGTTCAGCTGGGATATCGTCTGCTTGCGCCTAGCTCAAAAATGTCCTTTCAAAGAGTTTAGTTCGACGATGTTTCCAACTTTCTCATTGGTTAACACGGTCATGTGATTACAAATACGGATTGTGTAGACGTAATTTCCATTTCTAAGGACTTAAGTAAGGACTATAAGGATCGGAAGTTTATGGATTTTGTAGCTGGGGCTTAACACAAAACAATCCCAACTTATACTAACCTAACAAATGGGGCCCTTAAGGCGGGGGTAACCGTGAAGACTGCACGCGGACCGGATGCCCCCAATCCAACTCTAAACAGGAAATAACTGAAACTAATAGTTTACTAATAGTTATTGTATACGTGGTACTTAAATTATATGGTAATGTGAACTAGAAAGGAAATAGCTGAAACCACTAATGTGAGGTTGATTCCTGATGAAAGAAAATATCATTAAGAGCAGCATAATTGAGTCAGTCTTTAACTGGAGGTCAAGGATTTTCAAGTTATTTCTGCTCAATCAAACGTTCCACAAGTCGATGCAAGTGTAAACAAGCTAGTATGTTGTGTAACTTCAAATGTCATAACAGCTCAGACCACAAACAAGTTAAAGCAAAAAAAGGCTTCACAGTGCTAAGAACATTTGTTCACCTCTTTTATGTGATTTATTAAGCTTTCAGAAAATGCTTATAATGTTATACAACTCATAAAATATAAATGAGAAAGAAAATTATTTGGTTTGGCCAGCTTCCTACGGCCATATCTAGAAATGCCCGGCCAAATACCGAAATGCTGGTAAATTATTATTATACCTCTATATTTAATGATTTGAATGATTTCGGCGGCCAAAGCTACAAGTGGTCGGTCATTTAGCAAACTAACTAGAATTCGTGTTTTGGCAGTTACGTATATAAAATGTCTTTAATTTTGTGAATATAAAAATCTTTGAACAAAAGTGACTCAGAGTAGTGAATAAAAAATTGCTTGGAAGAATAAACGAATTAAGAGTGTTATCGAAAATTCCCATATTGGCTTACATTGTGTCTAAGTTAGTAAAATGTTTTAAGCTTGATAACATTTAACTGTTTATTGATACTATTTTTACGCGTCTTACTACCCTTTCGGGTTACACGCTCATTGATAATTAATGTTGAGCTTAGATTAATCCGTTCGGGTTACACGCTCATTGATAATTAATGTTGAGCTTAGATTAATCAACAAGGGGGCAAGGGTGGAGAAAATATAGGACATTATTGCTTCAAAATTATAGGGCTCAACCCAACAAGGTGCAATATTGGGTGGTTCTTACCTTTATGAAGTGAATGATTATGTGGTTCCTTAATTTTCATATTTATCATCCTCGTCTCTCATATTGGATAGTATAATTAGCTTATTTTTCTGTTTGTTCTTTAAGTGTATGCTTAAAATACCTAACAATAAATATTTATAAATAAACTATGTACTTATTTCATAAAAAGAGGTCACTCTAAACTAATACATTAAATAATATAAATATAACTTTACTGTAATCTACGTTTCTTATTCACGATTTGGCTGTCTAAAATGTAACTGTCTCAGGGATGCAAGAGGATGGAAGCGAATTTTAAGAAAATTCCGATGCAGTGCATAAAATGGGACCTCGAGCTCATGAGAGAGTGGGGATCAACGCCAGTCAACTACTCTGGCAACGGTTTAACTCCAATGTTATACCTAAATAAAAAATTTAAATGCTCCTTCCTTATAATATAAGAAGCATAAGCTAAACAATTTGGAAGGAAGGATAACATTTAAATGTGTATTTACTATGGATTATTTTTTATCATAATGAATGTAATTACTTACTTTAACACCCTTTTGACTACTGAAATCCGTGCTGAGACATTGGACTGCTATGTTAATCTGAAAAATAAAAAATAAAACATTAATTTTGATTTTATAAACAAATATATAATGGATAATTTAATATATTTTTCAACAACATATTCTGGCTTAATTGATCTTGTTAACTTATCTACTCAGGTATAAATGTTTGTTTTTCAGTTATCTTTTCACTGCATCTTACTGCTCAGCCGGGCTATTCGTATTTAACTACTATTGGGGTAGACATGAGGGAGGCTAAGAACTAGAAGAAATTTAGCCACGTTTACGTGGAATGAGAGTGGTAAACCATTTAGAAATAATACATCTCTATTCAACCATACCAGAATTTGAACCTTGAACTCCCCGACATCGGCAAATCAAATTGAACAATTTCGACGTTACTTTATGTTCACCAATGTTGGATTTAAGAGGGAAGTGTAAGTACCGCGAGTTAAAGGCAGTGTTTCTTTGCAGTTTTTATAACAAAACTTTTTTTATATAAAATAAATGAAATATTGCTCCAGTAGAAACATGAAGTTTAATTTTGTTCCCATGACGATATCAACAGTTGTTGAATATCTGTCATGAGCATAGCAGCATTTTATGACAAACATTTTAAATGAAGAGAAAAAATTGTCATGAAATTATAGAACACTCTCGAAAGCTATTCAAGAACTGTTGATATCACCATGTGAAGAAAATTATAATTTATGTTTCTACTGGAGCAATATTTGATTTATTTTGAGCAACAAAAGTTTTGCTATAAAAACTGCAAAAACGTTGTCCTTAACTCCTATTCCCTAAAATTCCAACTTAATGATTATAAGTTAGTAATATTATGATTGTGTGAAAGCAGCAACTAATCCTCGAGGTTGATGGATTTTTTTGGATGCAAGTAAATCGAACTCCTGCAGCACCACTCACCCAAATAAATGATTGCTACAGTAAACTGTCAGAGTTGGATGACCGAAAAACATCTTGGAGTTTTTTTTACCATTTAAAACTATTTAATTTTAATTTGATACTGTTCTATAAACATTATAATAACTTAATCAACTAGAAGAATAGATATCATAGCTAAAAGCCGAAAAAGTGTTTCGACCCCACCCGATACAATGTCTTAGGTTAAGTCGGGTTATAAATAATCCAAACATAGAAAAAACATTTATTTAAAAAGAAAAGTGTATATTAACAAGGCTGTCACTATTTTTTTTAGTATGAAATCCCCTGTTTTATCCAGGTTTTCCAGAAGTAATTTTCATACATCCAGACCCTTTAAAGAAGAGTATGGAGAAAAAAAAATCATAATTTTTTTTTGTAAACTTTTGCCTTTAGCATTTATAGCAGGATTATTTGACCTTGAAGGGTAGGAAATTTATGCATTTGCTAACTCCCCCTTTTTATGTTTTAAGGAGAAATAAGAAAGGGGAGCAGTGTGTTTACCAATTGAGCTGACTTTTTCTTATAGGCCAAGGCCACAGACAAATAATATATCCAGTCACTCAACCTCCAGGTTAAGATGGTTGCTCTTCTTTTGTTAGCTTGAGTTCGCCAACACTAGGATCGCTACGTTCATTCCTATTATGACCCAGCAGTGACACTAGAGAAGCCCAGTGTTACAGGACTCAAGCTGGCAAAAGGAGGGCAGCGAGACCCCAGTAAGGTTGAGAGTCTGTTTATATTATTTGTCTGTGGCCAAGACCTAATATTTAAAGTTTGCCGTTTAATGTCCCAAATTACCAAATATTCTAGTAGATTTTTGTGAACTTCCCTGGTTTTTCCCGGCTTTCCATGTGCGTTAAAAACATAAAACGGTTTACCAATGTTAAAATAAATAATTTTAATGAAAATAAATGATCTTTTGGTTCAAAGTTGACATGGCTAATTATTTGCCCCTGTAATATGTGAATCTTTAATTGGGGATTTCTTTTTCTTAACTTTATGTTTTTTTGTATATAAGACTTCCGCTATAACAACGGCCGGTAATTTCCATCTCACTTTGTATAAATGTGTGTGTGTGTGTGTCTCTCTCTCCTGTGCGTTGTAGCAAGGTTTCAAGAAGCCAGGATGTCATGTTTCTTCTCCCCCCTCTCCCCCTTCCCCACAATAGTTTTACCAACGTACTCCCAAGTAATAAATTATTAATAATTAGTCATTTTTACCTTCACATGCCAGATTTATTATGAAGCATTCACTGGAAGTTGGCCTTTAAAAGAAACTGACTATTTAGTATTCCACAATACACTTAAACATGTGTCTTCTTTAACAGCAAAAAAAAAAAGTCTCACTTTGGAAGTAAGCAGTAAGGTTAAAAATGAGTATTAGCTTGGGATCGTAAATATTAAAAGATACCTACAGAGTTTATAAGATATAATTTACAACTACGATATATATGTGATTCTGTGTGTAACTTTATGCATACTAAAGAAATAAGTAGCACTAGTACACGTTTTAAAATAAAACAGGGTCTAAAAACGGAACCAAAGTCATAACCGCAACACTAAAAATAAAACGTTTAAAAACTGAGAGCTGAATCTTTAAAACAGTTTTAAATTCAAAACGGTTTTCATCGATTTAATGCGTTATTTGTGATAAATATATTATTCTCTTCATTTAACTTTTATTTACCTTCGCCGGTGAGCACGCGGTATAAATGTAAATATCATATTTTAGTCTGGGTTTCTGGTGACGAGGAAGTAGGAGTTCGAATCCTTTACCGTTTGCATTGAGGGTATTGAGATGTTGTGTAAAAAATAATTGCATACGTTTATTATTTATATTTTAGTAATTCATTTATAAATGTTTTAATGTTAGCACAAGTGCATGTTGGAATGTCTCGTAAGGCTTACTCATGTTTTTGTATTAATACATTTTTAAATCATCATGTCGTCTAAGAATTGTATGATTAGTACAATTTAAATTTTGTGTAAGAGAAACCTAAAACTGTTGGAATAATTATGATGCTATGGTCGGGAACGTAACCCATAACCTGTAACCCGCCGATCACTTATCACTAACCGTTCGGGTCATACGCAGAGACTTTGTATAAATAAAATGGAATAATTGGTCAGGATATTATAGTATTTGCTAAGTATGGTTATAGCAGTATCTAAATATAACATTTTAATCAAAGGTCCCAGGCTCGATTCCCATGTCCAGATTCTAGTTGTCATTTTTCAATTTAAAGAATCACATATATGTATATTTGTTTATTGATAGCGTTAATAAGGTAAGTATGAAGTATCTTTAAACGAAATGTATCTGCATTTGCGTGGAGGGAGAGTGATAAACCATTTAGGGAAAACAAACTTCGGTAGAAACAGCTGAGATTCGATCCCCGGTCTCTCCATCACCGGCAATCCAGATTAAACGAGCTTGACATTTATAGATTTAGACCACGCGCTGGTGAAGTATTGTTCTCAAGGACCAGAATAAGAACCATATGTGATTTAATTTTTAAAGAACACATTTTATTGTTATTATTATTATTCACCTAACAAGTCTGGGTCATTAATGACAGAAAACACTTGATTATAATGGATACAAAACCACTCACATTCTGCCCGACTAATTTACACTTATATTCTTCAATCAGGACACAAAGGTTCGAAGACTAGCACTTAAAAAAAGTATACGGTAAAAGTGAGGTTCATTTTTTTTCAAGTAGAGTTAATTTATCTGGTCCTCTCTCCAGGCGAATTTTTGTATGTTTTCATTTCATTTACCTAAGGTGTTTGCATGCACTTTCTGAATCGACTGATTATATCACTACACGACTTATAAACTAACTTAAATCTAGAACAAACACAACATCCAGCCCCCGGCCGTTAATTTATCATTGTGAAAGGGGGAATCCATATTCTACTTATGATACATTTTTCGACCATACCAGGAATCAAATCCGGGACCATTAGCTCAATAGGCAGACATGCTAAGGTAGCGGACAATTTTGGTATGGTTACTTAAAATTTCCACCTCCATTTTTTTATCTTAAAGCTATGATAACAAATAATGGCATCTAGATTGTTAATGGATAATCTTATTTTATTTGTATTTTATTTATAACTCTTAGCTTTGGACCCCCCACCCCTCCCCCATGTCATCTTGATGAACACTCTGACATATGTTTGTTTAAAAAAAACACACACACAAGGTGAAAATATATTTCTAATGGAAGTTTCCCAAAGGTGGAAACGTAATAATGAGATAACAAAAACAAAATAATAAAAGGCGACGCTGCTTGTTAGGACGGCGAAACCTTGGGGGGTCCAGATGATACATGAAGGTTTAAAAAAACACAAGGCAAGGGGGGTATGGGTATAGCTAGAGTCGTGGGGACAGCTAGAGAAATTGAACAAGCGCCTGCGCCACTCTTGTCAATCCATCAAACAAAAGACTAACACGGTTGTGGTTATTATTTCGTGACCTTCAAGCAGGAGAGGGGAAAACCTTCCTTGCCTGCTACTTCATTTTAATGTCGGAACTTTAAGGACACAGGAGTATCTGAGCATTGGACTGTCGTGTTTGGTGGATATGGTTATCAACTAGTGAATGTTTATCTGTTCATTTCACAACTAGGAGTGCCACTGCAGCAATAATAATAGTCATAATAATAATAATAATAATAATAATAATTTGTTTGATAAACGACATTAGAATACACCAATTTTCTTGAGGAATTCTCATATCTGAAAGCTAGGAAAAGCTACTAGATATACGATACTTACACCTATCCATAAGTCAATTATATTATTATTATTATTATTATTATTATTATTATTAGAACCGCGTCTTACTTGCCGTTCGGGTTATACTCTCCTACGCTAATGTGTAATGGTAGGGTGATTGTGAGATAAAATGGAGGACCTACAGTTTAACGTGGAATCCGAACCACGGTGGAGGCCTGGCATTCTTCACATTCACAAGATGTCTTGTCAGAGGTGAAGGAAAGGTTTGGTAATCAGATAAATCTGTGTCGGGACCGAGGATTGAACCCCGGACCCCTGCACAGAAGTCCGACACCTTACCCCTAGACCACCAGGTCATCCATAAGTCAATTGATTTGTTCTGTAGTTATTATCAATATCTATAAACTAACACTAATAATATAGTAAAAACGATTTTTGTTCGCAGAAAAAAAAAACTTGTATTTTCTTAAAGGTTCTTGCTATGAAAGTTGGAATGCGACGCTTCTGCCTACTAAACCGGTTCACTAAGTGTAGTTTAGTATCCCAAATTGTTTCTGCCTCTCTTACTAAGTGAAGACTTTTAAACATTTCAAATTTTGGTCCACAAAATATTAATCAGTTAAAGTAAATCTATAAATCTAATTAATTTCAATTTTTTAACCGAATAAAAGTTGTATTGAGAAATATTTTGTATATTCTCCCTGTCGTCGCACTAGTACCCATTTTGCCCTGAGGAAGTAAAAGTGAACGTATGATTGATTGGCTGACACTAGAAAGACAAGCTTGTATCACTGGCCAGTAAACATAACTCTTCCGTTTGACTCTTGAGAGATGTGTACATGTGAAGGGAGGGAGGGGTGGGGAGCATGTAATGGCTTCTCGTCCCGAGCGAAACGAAGTGGCTGTCATCGGAACACCGCCGCACCAGAAGAAATCATTCAGTGAACGTTTAGAGAGTAAACAGGTTATGTACCAGTTTCCCTCTCCCGACAACCGCACATGGTGTCACGCAGTCTAAGACGTCAGCCTCGCAACTGTCTTTATTGCCACTGATGACAGGTAAAAAGACCTGAGGTTCGAATCTCGGTCAGGTGCACTCAAAGTGATTTTTAATATGTGATTTTTAACCGTGGTTTTCTCATCTATTCCTCAAGTAATGCGGGTACATTTCATCTGACTTGAACCTAAATTAAGCTGTCAATAATCTTTGATATTATCCAAATTCAGGGTCGCGTGGTCCTAGCACGTCACTCTCGTGTTAAGACTTTATTGCTGGTAACGGGGAGAACGGGGTTCGAATACCGGTCGAGTGTACTGAGGCTGGTTTTTCCTAAATGGTTTCTCACTCTCCTTCACTGTGAATTCAGGTACATTTACTCCTAAATTCTAGCCCCTTCATCCTCCTTCCATTAAAGTATTTAATGCATGGGTATAACCTGAAGGGATACTAAGATGTGGTAGGAAAAAAGAGAAGACTCAGGACAGAAAATCATCACAGAACTGTCGACCCTATAGCTAAGACATTAAATATTATGTGGACAATAAGAAGAAATCTTAAAGGAAATGTTCTTAAGAAAGTGTAGTGGATATCATTTAGGAGATAATTAGAGTATCCTAAACGGGCAGACCCGAATTGCGCCAGTTATTAAGGGATTAAAAACTGTTTACTAATCCCGGACCCGAATTGCGCCAAGTCATAACAAAAAAAAATAAACAAAAAAATTCACATCTTAAGTGAAATCATTCCCACTATATACTTAAATACTTCCTCGTGTGATTTTTTTAAACGACCTGTGTAGGGCTGGTAAGGGAGGAGGGATTGCGAGGGGGGGGGAGTACGCATTTGGAAGAATATTAAGACGCACAAGTAGATTTGTAACTTAATTAAAAATTTTAAATGAGCCTCAAAAGATTTGTAAAAAAAACCACCCGAACAATAGCCTATTAAGATGCTGCAGTGTGATACGCGAATATTAAATGAAAACGTTTCTGCGTCGTTCGTTGTTGACTGGTTAGATTAAGCCCCCCTTTTTTTCCTCGACCAGCGCATATTACCTTTACTAAAAGTGGGCTTACAATATGGTTTGTGTACTGGTACAAAATGAGATTATGTACAACAATGGTGCAGTTTTTATAGGTGAAAAACTTTCGTGGGAGTAGGAATAAAAACAGGTCTTAATTATTTTTCGTACATTAGTTATATTATTTAGACTCTATTATAAATAATATGAGAAAATAACTGTTTAAACATTATATTAAAAATTGTATCCATAATTTTTTTTTAAAAGGAAGAGATTTAGTTAATAATTTGACTTGCATTATAGTCTAGTTTGGATCTCCGAGCAACGGGGAGGTTTGGGTTCTAATCCCAACCAGATGTATTAAACTGTTTCCAGATCTACCTTTACGCAAATGCGAGTAAATTTAGTTTAAAATCATACCTTACTAATCCCTACATCCTAAGTGTAATTAAATGCGGATAGCCAGGACGAGTAGTAAGAAGATCCAAAACAAGCTTAAAGGAATAGTTATGTGAGGTGTTAGAACGATTGTCTTTTTAACTGGCAGGGCGGGGTTTAATTCCAACAGCAGGTAGTGGGAAAGTTTAGTTTTTTTAATGTGTTTTATCTTTACATAAGTATGCTAGTGTAAGTTCCATAATATTAAACCTCCTCAAAATAACCTTTTACATTAGATAGTTCAAGTCTTTGATAAAAATGTTTATAAATATCAGAACGTCTCGAAAAAAAAACGATGAAGTCATCAGTCTGAGTGTTAGTTAATAAATAATGAATCAATAAATCAGTTTTGAATTACTTCCTTCTTATTGAAATGTATATAAAGTCTGTTCAGCGTAGGAATTGTTTTCTGAAGGCCTTTTCCTCCAACTGCAGAAGTCTATAATATAGTAGGATATTGGTAGGGAAAATACCTTTCAGAGAGTAATTCCTACCGTGAATGGAGTATAATTATACACGCAACTGTTATAAAGAGATTAGCATTAGCATAAAACCAAGAGAGAGAGAAAAGCGTCAGCACATACTAACATTAAGTACTACGAGGTTCATTTAATCACTGATGAACTATTTCCATTACACTAATTAAATATCATAGAAATAAAACAAAGATATTCACTTCACATTAAACAGTGATTGATGTCCTCTAAATTGCTAACCGTTGTATATGTGTGGGTGAGTTGCTTATTACATAATGACGTGACCTTTCTCTTTTGCATTACTAACTTTTAGATTACTGTACATCATGTTTTCGAATTTCCATTTGAATGTTTTGTAAATATGTTTGTTTCAAAACTCTTTTTTCCAATTAGGTTTGGTTAATATTTCGTATTATTAGATTCAAGTGTATCAGAGACTGGTGCGTGATTGTTAACAGGATTAGCCCTGATTGCTAAATTAAATTAAATGAAAAATGACAACCTAAGCACGGGAATCGAGCCCGGAACTTTAGGCTTGGCACGCCAATGCTCAACCACTAAGCTAGTCTGGATCGTCTCATACTAAGGGGTATCCTTCACTAGTTATTGGTGTATTGAGTCTATGGTCCCGGGTTCGACTCTCGTGTACAGGTTGTCATTTTTCACTTTATTGAACATATCTAGTGCATAAACAATAATAAAATAAGTAATTTCATTTATAGAATAGTGTTTAATTGTTTTACAATAAAATGTAAATCTCAGTTGTAAATGTAATTTTTTTTCCCCGCACACTCTCTTTCTCTCCGCTAATTCAAGTATATTTCTTCTAAATTCTACCTTACTTATCCCGAAACCGTTAGCGTAATGAATATGAGTGTTTCCTGGACAGTTAATAAAATGCGACGGGGGCCAGGGAGTGTGACTCACATAACTCAAAGATCTTATTTAATCAATTTATCAGATTCAACAGATGCCACAAAAATGAGATGGTACAGGATATAATTATTGCTATGATATTTAAGTTTCAGCGCACTAAGCTTTATAAAAAGCACACAAAAAACGTACAACTATATATCAACATAAAAAAAAATATTGAAAGATAATTCCTGAACAAATCAAATAATCATTTAAAATTTAAATTCGTAAACTTATTAGTGTGAGTCACCGAGCAGAAAAAAATAGCTATTTCTTAACACTTTTTCAAAGAATTTGCACTTAATGTACCTAGACATTATATGTAGGCCCTACGAGTAGTACTGTAAAATAATGGACATTTAATAGTTTTGATCTTGATTACATACTAAAAATAAGAGCAATATGAATTTAATAACAGCTTGAAAATTCTCAATTTGCGAAGACGAAAGGGTAAAGGTGTAGGCAGAGTGACATGTATGTAAGACAGAGAGGGGTGTATAAGAGATACCAAGATTTATTGCAACGATTTAAGAGTTTCAGCTGCCAACAATAATCTAAGCTACATAATTACACCAGTTAAAAGGAGTGCGTGACAAGACTACAAACCTATTCAGCTAAAGGTAATTGTATCAGCCAACCACCTTAAAAATTAATAAAATTGAAAATAAAATGCTCAGTCGAAAATGGTTATAGCCAGGACCCAGATTTTTATTTTATTTTTTGGTCCATCACAGACTATGTTCATGTGCATATAAAAACTCTATTAACGAGTCCCTGACTGAAAAATGTATATTTTGTAGCACAAATTCTGTAATTTTTAATTTTTAGATTGTATTTTAATTAGTTGAATAATTTTTTGAGTAATTTTTAGGCATTTATGTTGAATACTTTCAATGTCTAGTAAATTCATGAATACTAAAGTATATCATATCTTTTTCGCTAAAAACTACAGCTGAGCTGTAAATATTTCTGTGAGAGGGCAGGAAGCATGTACCATATTTCATCACATAATCATCGCACCCTATTTTTTCAGTCCAAAAATTGGTTTGAAAAATTTCATCGCGTAACTGTGGCATGGTATAGTCCTGTTCATCACGCCAATTTAAAAGGTAAGCATGTTGACTTTGAATGCGCAGTTGTCTTCGCACTCATTGCGAGCATAGAATTCTCAGCGCATGCGCAATATCAGTAGGTTCATATCCGAAAGTCAGGTTGCATGGTTTGTAGCAAGGAGAATGGGCGGGCAGGCGAAGCTACCAAGCGTATACTCCATTCACTGGTAGGAATTACTCTCTGAAAGGTATTTTTTCCTACCAATATCCTACTATATAATAGATTTATGGTAGGGAAAAAGACCTTTCAGGAAACAATTCCTATGGTGAACGGACTTTAAGTCACATGATATGATAAGACTGGCATATTTCCGCACAAGCTAAACTAATAATCGATCATCTACTAGTGATACATTAACGTGTGAAAAAATTGTTGGTTTCGATTATTTTTGCGATTATTATTTCAATCTTCATATAATGATCGCAACCCACTATTTTCCACAAAAATATAAATATGCGATAATTATGCAGGGAAATATGGTGAATGATTAGCGAAATGCAAGAGTTTATTTTTCTAAGGGTTTTTCATTGCTCACAGATCTATTTTAGTTGCAATATTTAAACGGCTCGTTTGACCTCTTCGTGTGCACTCTTACAGGGATTTAAATTAAATTTTTGGCTATTTTTTGTGTGTAAATTTAAATGGTTATTTATTGACAATATTTATATAATCAAAACTCAAGCAAAAAAAAAATCAATTTTAACATATTTTGATGAGAAAAGAGAGGTTTGCAGTCAGCACAATGTGTGTGTGTGTGTATTATATATATAAAGTGCAATTACTATAAATTCAGTATTTTAACTCTGCTCAAGGGTTTCCACCACACTAGCTTGATTTCAACGATAAATATGAAGGTTGGGTTCGATCCCCAGATTCTCTCAAAGCAAAAATATTGATGCAGCTTTATACGAATCAACGTCCCCTTACTCCCCTTATATTAGAACAGGGAGTCTCAAACCTTTCTTTGAATAACAAATAGTTTTGAAAAATCACGTCCTACACTAAAGGGGATTAAAAAAAAGAATTTAAATTTTTAAAGTTATTAATAGCATTATTTGGCAGCTACCCTTTGACTAAAGCCATGACCTTTTTATGCACCCTAAATTGTCTAAATAAAGCATTAAGGAGTTAAAAAAACTTCCAATTTATCTTAAACGTTAAACATATTTCTCTGCGCAACAATCAGAACTCAAGTGGATAAATAATTTGATGTTTAGATGCGGCTATAGCCGTAACTAACAGAAATAATAGCTTGGCTATTTAATCCATCAATTGGATTGTGTTAAAGTCATGTCAGCGTGATCTTTGGCACTGCAGGTTTCAGCCAACTTATCATATCTAGAAGACAATGATGTTATTACAGTTCGTAAAATATAGCCAAGGTGCTCATTAGAAAGTCAAAATTTGTATTTCATATTTTATGAGATTAAAGATTGAAAACAATGTTTCACACATATATGTGGAGCTAAAATAAGATTTATCTTGTACGCTACACTTTATAAAAACGAAAACTTTCTTCTGTCGATAAGATTCCAAAGTTAGCATCTACTTAAACGAATAAGTTGATGGGTCAATGGTGGGAAACACCCTTGGCTTGACGGGCGACACGGCACCCACACGCATCGCGTCGGAGACCAATACTTAAAAGCAGTATTTTCCACACTGACGTACGTGACGTACCAATAAGTTTTATTAATCATAACATACTTTTTTATCATATTAAATTTGAAAGACAAATTATCGCAGCTTTTGACGTTATATCATATACTTTTATAAACCTCTTTTTACCTCTGCCATGGATTTCTTTGGCTTACCACTAAACTTTTTTTTTAAATTTTGAAACGACCGTTTATACTTTAAAAGATAGGTATTGTTTTTTTTATGAGGGGTTGGAAGGGGTATGTTGGTCCCAAAGAGGGTTAAGCAACCGACGAAGGTCTGGGAAACGTTGTTTTACTGGTACTGGCCTTTAATGTCAATAGGCTAACATTTTAGGACTAGCGCTCTATCTCTAGGTCACGGCAGAGCTCCTCGAATAGAGTAATAAGCGTAATCAACTAATATATTCCATTGTACTTTTATAATGGAGCTCATTAGCACGCCTGGTGGTGGTAGAAGTATTTGGTTATGTGGACTGCTAAAGAAAGAGAGAGAAAGGGAGGAAGGATGACAAGACAATGAGAGGGGGTAATTTTGGTCGTGGAGGAGACCTCAACGAGCGGTAAAGATACGAACCTTCGCCGAGCTCTCCAGAGGGTTCCAGTATACTGCGATGGCGTTGTGGGACACTTCCTCGATGCAACCCGCCAGACCCACGCTATTCTTCGTATCTGAAAACAGACATAAATATCAAGTTAGTCACTTTTGGCGTTTGAATTAAACTACTGGATTTACTTTTTTATTTTTATTTAACGCAGGTGCTTCCCAATCGGTAGTGTCCACCCTAGTGATTAAAAAGACACCTGATTGATTCCTAGTAAGAAATTAAAATATGTAATAGGTGGATATTGGTGCTTTCCTTTTCACAGTGATGAGATTACGATTGGAAAATTGGGTGTTGGGTCTGTTCTGGAATTAAATTAGTTTTCGAGTCGTGTGCTGATGCTTAATCAGTTGGTATTGAAAGGGCACTTTAAATACCCTTGAAGAATAAATTAGTCCTGTGTGGGAATTACATTTTGACTTCGGGAAATAAAGATTTCCCGTGGGAACGTTACGGGCAACAGAAAAAAAGAATAATAATAATTTTCCACTTTAAAATTTTATATATATGTATATATATATATATATATATCAGATTTTTAATTTTAATTTAAACTTACGTTTCCCAATCATTCAAATTTAAAAAAATGTAGTGGTAGAGTAAAAAATAGTTTGATTAGTCAGGAAAAGGGACAAAAACTCTTATTCAGCCGCAGTAATATTGGTATGAACAATAAATTTGCCTTCTGTAATCTTTAAAAAAATAAATATATATATATATATATATATATACACAATATTTGTATATTAATTTATTTTTAAATTGTAAGTTTTCTAAATAAAAACCTAATATTTTGTATTTTAGTGTTGAATACGATTTTTGATATATATAAATAAAACCTAGGTTTGATGCAACTAATATAATTGTGTATCTGTGATCAAGCATTTTTGGTATAGATAAAGTCTAAAAATATATTTTAAGATTAACTAAAATGGTTCTTGAATAAAAAACTCATTGGCGTGAATTTTAATAAATACTTACAAAGTAAATTATAAAAAATATTCAAACTACTCTGAATAAATACAATTGAACCACATACTTGTCCATAAGAATAACAAAACCATTTCTCAAATGAGTCAGTGTGTGTGGCTACCTCTAGCTTTTTAGTTACTAAAGTTCTCACAAAAAGCGTTGTTTGACTCCAAAATATGTTAGCTTATCCAACTATTATTATTTATGAGATAAAATCAAATGGATGCCATTACAAATAGTAACATTTACGTAATAGACGTGTTTTTATGCAAAAAGTGTGACGAAGATGTATTTCGTGCATAATTTGATATTTAAAAGCCACTTTAATCAAAATGTTATGCTAAGAATATGTTTTTCTGCCTTAAATCTATTCAGGGACAAATATTCAATTTCCTTCAGGGTGGCTATGTTATTTAATGGTGCTCAGTTGTTTTGTAAGGAATTACAAAATAAAAGCGACTGAAGCTTAGAGTGATTTAATTTATATTAACATAATTATAATTAAACTATAATATAGTTTTTTTTTTACATTAATCTTAGTCTTGCAAACCAAAATGCCTACAAATTGATTTTAAGGATTTTTGAAAGTAAACATAGCATAATACTCCTAAATTTAGTTATTTACAATTAAAACAATCAGCCCCTTATTTAATTAAATGATACAAATCAAAACACCTATAAATTAATTTTAAATACTTTTGAAAGTAAACATAACACACAATACTCTTAAATTTAGTTCACTACAGTTAAAAAAATCAAACCCTGAAGTTAAGGTTAATTAAATTTCGTAAATTAATAGTATTTTCAAAGAAAATTAAATAAAAACGTGATTGTGATAAGCGGTCCTAAATTGTATATATTTCCCCCCGAAAAAACCCGGCAAATATTTATTTTCGCCCGAATTTTGGGGACAGCCATTTTACCGAGTTTTTTTTCTCCCGAAGTTTGGGATCCCGCACAGCCCTAGAATAAATACATAAATATTTAACAAGCAAGATGATTACACCCAATATAGGTCTTTATCCATGTTACAATTTTAAATCCTAAGTAATATAATGTGTATTTTGGAAATGAATGTGTTAGTGAAATCTTCTGTGACTTTGATTAAAAGCGCAAGTGGCAGGATTAGATTAGGGATCAAGACACCTAATTTTTAACTGAGATGTCTACTTTCAGCTGTAAACGAGTGCAATAAGAGTGGTTTTTCATTTTAATGACTTCCCACACCATGTTCAAGTGAACATTGGTGCAGTTGTTTGATATTTACCTTCTTATTCACGTTTACATATACATTTTAATCTAATTTAAAGATAATTAGCTTGCCTCAGACCGATTAACTGGGGTGTTAGATAATTGATTATTCTTGAACTAGAACTTGCATTCTGTTCTTAACAAAAATAATTCAAATTTTTCATTTGAAAGCTTTTAAAAAAAAGTTGTATAGTTTGTGATATACCTAAACAGTTTTACTGGTCTCAACTACACCTTTTTTTTCTAATGTAGGCTAAACAAAAACAAAGGAGCTGCCTGGTTAGAATTGTAGATAAATTACGTACCATCCGCGGGGTAAGACAAGCTCTTTAAAACATTTTTATTCCAATATTGAAGGCTTCAAAACATAGTAAAACATAAAATCCATTGAGTTATTCAATTATTATTCATATTTGTTTGACATAAAATTATAATACTTAATAATGCTATGTCAACTGGCAAATGACCAAATTCGTGCCACATTACTACGTTGCGACCAAGTACTTACCCTGCACGTCCATAGGAAGCTTGCGATGGCAAAAAGAAACATAATTATTATTACATTTTGTACTGTACCCATGAAATGTAAATCTATTTTTAATATCTTTTAACTAAAGCAATATTTCAAAACCAAACCTTTTTTTCATTAGTTTATTTTGATATAATTTAAATTACATTTAAATATAGATACTTAACTTTGATCTGGCTAATTAACTACTCGTTGCGACCAAGTACTTACCCTGCACGTCCATAGGAAGCTTGCGATGGCAAAAAGAAACATAATAATTATTATTACACTTTGTACTGTACCCATGAAATGTAAATCTATTTTTAATATATTTTAACTAAAGCAATATTTCAAAACCAAACCTTTTTTTCATTAGTTTATTTTGATTTAATTTAAATTACATTTAAATATAGATACTTAACTTTGATCTGGCTAATTAACTTCCTATTGATTAGTGATTTCTAATATAGGCTACACAGTTTAAATATACATATGTGTGTGTGTTTGTTTGCTCTAATATACCTCTCTCGTTTACTATTATTCCAGCAAACCATAATTATATTACTTTGGTTTTCTTATTCCGCCAATATATTTGAATTTTTATAGCAGAATAAACAGGTTTTTTTATATAATCTCAACCAGTAAACCTCAAAGCACCGATATGTCAGTGATTGTTTCGAAGAAGGTGAGGTTTAGTTGGTAGAACTTACCTCCACATTTTGATAGAAAGTATATACCACCTCTCAAAAAACAACCCAGCTATTTTTGAGTCCTAAACTGTGTAGGAGTTTTATAAGAGTTTATCTTGTGTCTCAATAAGCGTCACGATATATTTCACAAACAAAAAATTTCCCAATTGGTAAAATTGAAGGCGCCTCAAATCTGTGGGTCTTCAACTGAAACTAGTTGTGCGGACAGCGCCACCTACGAGTGGACACGTATGTGGGCGATGGATCAAAGTTACACTCGGTTCCGAACATACATCTACTCCTTCACACGCTACAAATGTGTCATAGTTATTAAGTATCGCGTGCTATACAGGATAATAAATGTTATGCGGGACCGTTTAAATTGCTCCTGTTCTCGGTGCTGATGTGTTAGTGAGGTCCACAACCGGCTTTTTTCAACTCACATTGATTTAAAGAGGTATACATTTTTTTTTAGAACAGAGTCTACAAGTGATACGAAATGAATGTAATCTACACAAATGTTGCGTGTTAGACATTAGTTTTCTTTGTATGCCATCCACGCTTATAACGCCTTATTTAAATATTCTCATCTTGTCCTTTAAATCCAATACAATATATATTTTAGAACCTTTCTTCTTTGTGTGTTGGGGCTTAGTGATATTTATATATCGCAACCTATAAACATATTTATTTTTTACGCTCGGACAACGCCTAATGTATTCTAGAGATATAAATGTCGGCCACAGACATTTATATTTCTTTAAAGGGCACAAGGTGATATTTTTTTTATATATAAATACATGGTTTATCTTTAATACACTTGACAGGTTACAAATACCCTTGGTGCAAAAATTAATTCTTACTCGATCAACTTCTCCCGTCATGTGGCTTCTCTATTTTTCTGTTTCTTTCATTCCTCTTTCATTATATTTATTTGTTGTTGTTTTTTTAGCCAGCTTTTCGTTGAGCTGAAGGCATCGATGATGAAAACGCCCGAGGACTACATTTATATGGGCGTATCACAGAAAGCTTCTTTACTCCATCCAACTCGGTGCGAGAACAACCCAAATACCGGCAAGCAGATAATGGAGTCTTGAATGGGGGAAAGGTCGAAAGCCTTTACTCGAAGATTAGCTTGCTCGACTAGTTTTAAGGGGGTAAACAACGTCTTGGGAAATTATAACTAGTTCTAGTGTTATTTCATTCATTCATTCATTCATTGATACACACTCATTCGTTTAAAAAAAATTCTGATACGTTTTCGTTAACGCACAGTTTTGTTTGTTAATTTTCTGAATAACTCTTTTTTTAATTATTCAGAGATATAAAATATAACCATCATTGGAAGAATAAATATGCACGCAAGGAAAGGCTATGGAGCGTCGAGCTTGTTTCATTTGGGGACAATTTCATTTCAATTCGTTTTTAGGGTCAGCCAATTAAGTTTTTTTTAAATGACTAAGGCTTTTTTCAATCTACCACAATGTTGTATGGCAATTTTATTAATTATTTTATATTCAACTAAATAAGTTAGTTATTCGTATCTTCCTCATTGAACAATTTATGTTATAGTTTGTTAGAAAAAAAAATGGATGTGTGGTTTTGCGTATTCCGTTTATAAACTTGTGTTTAATTAATTGCATTAATATTTTTGAAATTATATATATATACTTTGTAGACAATTATTACTACGCACATTACAGTAAATCATATTTCTAAAAATATAACATCAAAGTCATTACTACTAAAAATAGATTTAATAATTTTTATTTGACCCGTAAAATTTCACGAAAAAATATTTAACTAGTCACCCATTAAAGAAAAATAAAGATTCTGTAAGAAACATAATAAGGGTGATTTGAACAGTTTTCATCCGAGAAGCTCACATCTTTAAATCGTTTTTAAAGGGGCGTGGTATTTCTCTTCTAATCTCAAGTCCCCTTGTTAGTGCGGCTCAAAGCGAAACGTGAAAACAAAATAAAAATATTAAGGGAAATAAAAATTAGGAAAAGGGGGAGAGGGGACAAAATTAGGGGTGGTGGTAGGGGGAAGGAGGGTGGGGAAGAGAATCACATACATCCGTTCTCATATAGTAATAATAATAATAATACAAGCCTAGCCTCGTCTCCGAATAAAAAGCTAAGCAATTTACGTATGCCCTCGGACATTAATTAGCCCTGCACACGGGTGAGCCTGCAATGAGCTGTACGTGCATGTAAGTGTATTACATACCGGGAGTAGTCGTTGAGCCTCCAGGCTCAAAATACTGTACATTTTGCTTCTCTGCCCCTCCTTCCCCCCTTTCCAACATCTGCGTCTCTATATCCAAACGGGCTACCCGCATTTAACTACGATATTACCTACTTCGGTGGCCGCGTAGTCTAACGCGATAATCTCGTGTTGGACCAGACTACCGGAGACGGTGAGATCGAGATTCGATCCTGGTCGGGTGTACTGAGGTTTTTTCCTAAATGGTTTTCACTCTCCTTCCACGCAAATGCGGGGGCATTTCATCTAAATTAAGTCTTCCTAATCCCTAACCCATTAATGTAATAGGCGTATAACCCTAACGGGTAGTATGACGTGGTGGTAAAATAAACTACGCTATTGAGGTATGAGGAAGGTAGCACAATTAGAGTTGCTGTATCCACATTTGCGTGGAAGAAGAGTGGGGCAACCATTTAAGAAACACTATACCCAAAGTACCCGACTGAGATTTAAACCCCGTCACCGGGAAATCATAATGATGAGCCTGATATTTTATCCGCGTTCCCACCGATGCGGGTCATTTAAGAGTTCAGTAGACATAAACCTTCCTCTTTCCGAAGTGTTTTGAGCTGCATGTCATATGGAGATTAGTTCGAGTACAGACGTGGTCGCTTCCTTATTCATCGGTGATCACATGACAAGACATGGGTATATAGCCTAGAAAGAAAAACCAGCTTATGTAGCCGCGTGGTCTTACGCGCTACTTTCGCAGTAGACTAGACTGCCGACGACGGAGATATCGAGGTTCAAATATCGGTCGGGTGTACTGAGAGCTGTTTTCCAAAATGGTTTGCCACTCTCCCTCCAAGCAAATGTGCGCACATTTCATATAAACTCGACCTTCCCAATCTCTAAAACCTCAGCGTAATTAGTACATAAGGGTATAGCCCGAATAAATAGTAAGACGCGGTGCGGTGCCTGAAAGAAAAAAAGAACGACAAAGAACCATAAACAGTTCTTTAGTCAAATATTAATAACTCTTCTTATGTATATGACGTGTCGTAGAGTATTGATCGAATAAGCAGAGCTAAGGCCGATACACACAGAATGCTAAGCTATGCTTCGCTCTGTTGTCCTCTGCTAAGACTTTGTCAATTTGATTTCACACTCATTGCTAAGCTAAGCTAAGCCATGGTCCCTCTTTTCACTCCCGAATTCAGTGTTGTTTCTTTCTGGTCTGCTCCAGTGAAGTTTTATTATGATGACATTCTCCAAAAGGTCTTGTTTGAGTTCAGATGATAGTACTGAGGAAGAAACGATGCTGTTGTTAGCAGCTGTTTCGAAAGATAAAGAAAATTTAAGAGGTGGAGATTTGATTTGTTCAATTAACGCTTCCATTTTAATATAAACACATTTATTAAATATAAAGCCCAAATATAATATTACTTAAATACAAGCGAAACAAAATGAAAACAAAACTTCAACACTTCTCTAGTTATTTTCAACACGGAGCCCAAGTTGCGTTATGCGCATGTGCAACGTAAGATGGGAGATGTAGAAACCGCCCAGCCAGCAATCGGAAAAAAAACATAGCGCGGCGTAGCAAGGCATAGCTTAGCTTTCTGTGAGAACCAACACATTCAAATACATTGTCTGCTATTTTTCTAAAGAGTTAGCAGAGCAAATTTTAGCTTAGCTTAGCGTTCTGTGTGAATCGGCCTTTAGTTTAAACTGTACCCGTGATTATTTTAATGACTAAGTAAAACCCTCAATAGTTCGGTTCAAATGAAAATGTATTCTCCTGTGACGAATGTCGACCAAAGCCTCTGTATGATTGGTCAAATTGGGAACCTGTTGGATGAGTGCATATCATATAGGGTACAGTTTAAACAAGCGCTGATTACCCTGGCAGCATTTCACAAAATGCATACCGTATACAGTTTTAGTGTACTAAATAATAACATGTTGTTTTAAAAAAAAGCCTAAAAATATATAAACAAAATTCCTTACAATTTCATACATACAACATTATTATATTAATACCCGCTTTGGTGACCACATGGTCTAAGACAGCGTTTTTCAAAGAATGTGGCGTGGTCTTTTGGGGGAAGGTAAAAAAAAAGAAGCTAGGAAAATAAATGAGAAATAAAACTAAATCTTTTGAAATACATTATAAATATTATTTTTTGAAAGTATAACAATTATTCAAATTTTAGTAATTGAACTTTTAAACAAAATAGCGATACTAGTTTTATTAATGATGAAATCTTTCTTTAAAAAAGTTATGGTGTGCCGTGACTTTTGAAATACATTATAAATATTATTTTTTGAAAGTATAACAATTATTCAAATTTTAGTAATTGAACTTTTAGACAAAATAGCGATACTAGTTTTATTAATGATGAAATCTTTCTTTAAAAAAGTGATGGTGTGCCGTGACTAAAAAAAGGGTTAAAAATCGCTTACCCAAGGCGACACTCTTGCAATAGTCTAGTCTAGACTACCGATGACGGGAAAATCAAAGTTCACATCCCGGTCAGGTGTACTGAGGGTGGTTTTTCCTAAATGGTTTTCCACACTCCTTCCACGCAACTGCGGATGCACTCCCTTTAAACTCAGCCTTCTTCGTTCCTAATACATTATCGTAAATAGAACATGAACGTACAGGTTGAACGGGTAGAAAGACGTGGTTAAATAATTAATATGTATATAAGGTTATTAAGAAAACTACCACTTAAAGGTTAAAGGCAAGTTCAATAATTATTAAAACCAAGTATTGAAAGAAAGTTTGATGGCGATCAGCCAAAGGTTATCAGGGTTTATTAACGTAATTAACTCACGAGGTTCCTCGTCGCAGATAGCCCTTCCTGGCTTATATGAAAAATCTTTCACGAAAAATTATCCAGACGTAATTTCTTTCGCCAATTTTCTTTGACGTCAAAGAGACGCTTCCACGCCGACATGACTAGCCAAAGAAAGGTTGTCTCATGGGGGGCGTATTTAAATTACTGTTGTAGTGTGCGAGTCAAATTATTATGATTACAAGTTACTGCTTAAGTGGCATTTAATCACAGTGGGCATATATAACCTGCGCATGACACGTCGCAGTAAAGAACATACTTAATGTGTCAAAGGAACGATAAGTTAACCAACCTGAGAAGTGATCATTTTTATAACAAATAAAAACATTACAGTTCTTAGATTTTTTTTAACAACACGTCTTACTACTCGTACTAATTGCACAAGTGAGTTTAGGGATTAGGAAGGTTTAATTGCG
>CABFOV010003238.1:0-30450 GCA_902141375.1 Timema poppense | reverse complement strand
GATGTACTGGGGGCTGTTTACTTTCACGTTTACATACGTCAAGTAATGTGATTTATAGTTGCCACTCTGGATAATAGATAATGGATAATAATTATGAAATAACACTAGATAGAATAGTAAAATGTTAGCAATGTTTACACAAAACAATATGTGTGTAGTCCGCTTCGGTGGCCGTATGGTCTAAGGCGCTACTCTTGAAATGTATTGGCTTGCCGATAATGGAGAGAGTATTGTTCGATTCCGATCGGGTGTAGTGAAACCGGTTTTCCCTTAATAGTTTACCACTTTTTCTCAACGCAAATTTGGGTTCACCTCCTTTATATTAAACCTCCCTCCTTCATAACTCACTAGAGTAATTAATTAATACATAAACGTACAACCGAATCGGGTAATAAAACGTGGTGATAAAATAAAGTTTGTATTTTATTAAAGGTTCTTCCTATCAAAATCGGATTGTATTTGCGAGGTGGTTGAACTTGAATCTGTTTTATGGTACACTTTCGACTGTCTGGGGACAAAACACACGCAAGTTACAGGGGATATTATTTGAAAGTCCAACTGACCTGCGTCCAATATCCTCTGCTTGACACTGTGTTGCCTTCCGTGCCAGAACTGCCACGCCTTGATTTCATCCTCCGGACTCTTCTCCTCTCTGAACATTAGCATGACGACGCTCTGAAACATCAACATAAACATCAAAAATGTACACTAGATCGTGACATTATGTTCCATGTTCAACATCAACATCATACAAGTACACTAGATCGTGACACCATGTCCCATGATCAACATCAACATTATACAAGTACACTAGATTGTGACACCATGTTCCATGTTCAACATCAACATCATACATGTACACTAGATCGTGACACCATGTTCCATGTTCAACATAAACATCATACAAGTACATTAGATCGTGACACCATGTTCCATGTTCAACATCAACGCCATACATGTACACTAGATTGTGACACCATATCTCATGTTCAACATCAACTTAATATAGTTTTTACTTGCTTCAGTAGACGCATGGTCTAAGGCGTCACTCTCATGTTAGACTAGACTGCCGATGACAGGGAGACCACTGAGTTTTTTCTAAAATGGTTTTCCATTCAACCTCCACTCAACCTCCACGCAAATGCGGGTACACCTCCTCTCAATATCAACCTTCCTCTCCCCTAGCTAATTGGCATAATTAATATATATGCGTATAACCTTAACAGGTAGTAAGACGTGCTGCTAAAACAAATACAAGTACAATAGACCGTAACATCAATAATCACATCCAACATCAGACAAGTACAATTATTGCACTAAATTTTTCACATAAAATAAAGTTGTGCTGATTTGTGCGATTAACAATATTATCTTCCCTAGAAGCGACCTTAATTTTCTGAAAGTTTAGCTTCATAAAGTAGGTAATGTTTGTTTCATTAGTATTTATTTAAAAGCTAAATGTTTTTTTATTTGTTTACACTCAATAAAGCCTTACACGACCTTAGTAGTATCATAAAACATTTAATAGGTTTTCACTTTGAACACGTAAATCAAATCAAATAGAGGTTAGTTGGTCATCTGTTGTGTTGGGATTTTTCCCGCCACGTCTCACTATCCATCCTGGGTATAAGTATTTTAACTACACTAGTTAAATAAGGGGGAAAGAAAATTTTTAGAGGAAATGTATTCGCACTTGCTGTAAGGGAAAGTGAGAAGCCGCAAGAAACTGAACGAAGCAAATAATTTTCTTTATTTAACTACACATTTTTTTTAAATATTTAACAATGAGAACTTTCTACAAATTACAGACAAGAGATTTTAGGTTATGCTATGTCAGAATAAACTAGGTCAGAGCTGGGACCACACTGAACAAAACAAGACGAAACCGTAAACAAACATGTCACAATTATGTAAATTAGAGGGGCACTTCAGCCATTGGCCAGAATATCGTGGTCAATTCACGTTTTGGCTGGCCAGAAGCGAGTTAAAAATGTCCCAAATCAATATTTGGCTGGATCAGCTAGCCAATGTGCGCAGAGTCCAACCTATTCGCAAAGTATCCGGTTTCGAGCTTTGGCCGTAGCATATACACATTTTAAGTTGGATGTTAGTATACAATGATTTGAGTGATAACACTTATGATAGGCCTATATTGGTGCTTAGTGCGAATTGTGCTTTCGTGCTTAGTGAGAAAACTTAGATTTTGTGCTTCACGAAAATTAAAAAAAAGTGTTTGTGAACATTTTCGAAGGCCAAAGCAAAGAAGAAAATACAGATCCAATTTTTCGATGACCTTGTTTGTTATTAGGTCACATTTGATGGTGTAGTGTTGATTTTTTTCGGTAAAGTGGCGTTTTAGACTAAACGTGCGACATAAAATCCACTAATTTATGCACACAATCCAACATATTTAGTTAAGACATATTAGATTGCACTACATCATACCATCACTACCAAAGAAACCTCTTTTAAATATATTTTTTATAAGGGAAACTAGTTGATTTCCTGATGAGTGAATGTTTTCTTTAATGAAGAGGCATGGTTTTGAAATAAAAATTGTATTAATCAATTACTTTTTTTTTATTGGGGGCCTCGTTATATAAACAGTTTGGAATTTTCTGCTTAGGGAAAAAAATCACTTTATTCTCTTTAGCTAAAACACTCTTATGGTTAACTAAAATATGTATAACATGAGTGGGTAGTAAGAAAAGTTGACAGAAAAAAGTTAACTTAAAAATTTCAGATGGTCAGGATAATTTATGTTACATATCCTTTCACACCGTTATGGACGAAGGTGAACCTGTCCTGGGGGAATATTAGCGATTCCGAATCCACTGGCCTTGTGTTTAAGAACAAGTGATTGAGTCAACCAAATATATCTAAAATATATTAAGTTTAAATAAAATAGTAAAAAGTTAATATAAACATAATATATATATCTGTATAACATTTGCTCTTCGCCAGTCGTCAAGAAAGTCAAGACTTGTGCTTTCTTATTGCCTATATTAGTTTCGATTAAAGGTATTATTATATTAGTTTTGATTTAATTATGTAATATGGTCCAAAAGGGGATAAAAATACTGTAATGTGGAGAAGGTTACATAATGATGGGTCACATACGATAGATTTTTTTAATTGTGTAACTAACTTATGTGTTTTTGCATTTCTTACACTTCCGCTTTAACTTGTAGGTCCTTCTAAAGGATTGTGTGTCTGTTTCTCATCCAGAATGTCACGAACCGATCCCTATAGGCCTAATTAACGGTAGTTTTAACATAACTTTAGATAATTTCCATGCAGTTTCTTAAAAATAATAAAATATCTCCTTACCCTGTCCCCTTATGTTAGATTATTAGAAGGGTAAAATAGGGTGAATTAAAGGAATCACCTCCACCTCTCCCTTTACTAACCACGTCTTACCATGTGTTCAGATAGGGTGCATTTAACCAAACTAATGAGGCAGGATGAGGAAGGTATAATTTTAGAGGAAATGTACATGCATTTATGTGAAGAGGGAATTGGGATTTTTTTTAAATACTCTCAATGCACTCGTAATGCTATAAAATAAACATATTTAAGGAAAATAATACATTCCAATTTTCATAGGAAGGTTCTTCATGAAAATACATTATTTTTTTGTGCAGACTTTGATAACATTTCACTATAATTATATGTGTTAATTCATAGGCATTGATGATTAATATCTATCAAACGTTACAGCCTCATATCACATGGCTTGACGTATGAATAAGTGAAAGTAGAACTAGTAATAATATTTCACTACCCGTTTGGGTTATACGCTTAAATAATAATTACACTAATGGATTATGAATTGTGAAGATTGAATATAGAGGAAGTGAACCCGCATTTGCGTGGAGGGAGAGTGGAAAACTATTTATGAAAAACCACCCCCAGTTCCCCCGAGTGAGATTCGAACCTCGATCTCTCATACTCGGCAGTCTAGCTCAACATGAAACTAGCGCGTTAGCTAACCACGCCACCGAGGCGGGTAAGATATCTAGTAGCTTTTCTAGCTGTCATATAAGGCCCTTTCATGTTAAAATTAGACTGTACTCGTCGTTCTCGGCTAAAATACGAGACACATCCTTTCAAAAGGGTTGAACGATCCTTTGGAAAGGTTTTGAACGTCAAACTGCTCGCCCTAGGGATGATGTGTAACCTAATACGTCCCTTCTACCCCCCCCCCCCTAACCTCCCTCACCATCGCTTCTCTTTTATATAAGAAACACCTGAGATGATTCGCCTCGAAGCAACAGGAAGATGTTTCTATCCTCGTTGCGTGCATATGGTAGGTATTAAAAGCTAAGGTTCTAGCGGTGGGAGCCTGAAGACTCGCCCAAAAAATAGGGGGGTGGGGGGAGAAGAGCGGATTGGAACCACGCCTAGATCAGTCTCAGATGACGATCGTCCTATATATATATAATTCTTATTATTACCATCAACGTCATTGTCACAGTCGTATCTTAATAAATATTCATGACATTAACCGCAAAAAAAACCCCACCACCTCTCACACACTTCCTACCTTGCAAATGCGATGCTCACGAAACATGTAAGAGAGAACGAATTAACAGATACATAGGAAGTGAAAAAGAATAATTTATGAGAAAAGGTACATCGAGGAACACACCATTAATGTATCCATGAAAATATTCATAAACTATTTTGCACGGTAATGCGAGAAAGAATCTCACCAAGTTTTATTGTTACGCTTCTTATAAACGCGTATAAAAGGGGCGTCGGAAAAAATGTAGTTCACCGTAGCTTGAAATTGTGCTATTATAGCTCATTTTTTTGATAGCTGAGCGTATTTTGGGTGTTATTAAAAAAATTACAAATCATTTAGAATGATTTTGAAGGACTGGAAGAAGAATGAACAGGCATTTATGACTCGTAAATGGCTACACTATTGTCATGGTTAATTCTCTAATTTATGTGTCCGAGTGGATAGTGGGTTCTTGGTTCTATCATTGGAGTGGACTAAAAGATTGAAATAGCTTAGTTGTATTTAGATTTAACCTCGTAGGTAATCAGATTCTATGTGCAAGGGTCGGGTGTTTAATGCTAGGTGCGCTATCTTAAATATAGTTAGTTTGTAGGTCTTGTTTTTATATATTATTTTAATCGAAAAGTGATTGTTAAATTTATATTTTATTAATTTTAAAAGTGGACTACATGCCTTACCGAGTAAATCCATTATTCAATTTTTGTTTTTAGGTTTAATAAGCAGGGACCTAGCGATGATGAGCTAAAAAAATGTTTAAAAAATGACCTAAAAATGGTAACAAATATCAACTTCAAGTTTAGGAAAAATGACCCAAAAATTTAAACAAAAACTAGTAGCATGCGACTAAATAAAACACGTACTTTACAAAAGAACACTGAAAAATATATATGCAATGAAAAGCCTTTAACAACTAAACTCTTGCATTCCACTAGATATAATGATGCTTTACTTGCTACAAAAGTTCTAACTAAACCTCCCAACTTAATTGCAGTGTCTCACCAAGAATCTGTATTTTACAAACAAACAAGCAAAGAGAATACAACGTTCATTGCCTACGTTATTTTCTCATTCCAGCAATATGTGATTAAAAAATGTATGATTGAGTATTGATGAATTTATAAAATATCAATAGTATTAAAAAACGTTAGTGATTCAACACAAATGCCTAAAGCTTATTCAATAAAGCTTAAAAAGACCCAAAAAGGACGCAAGCAAAGAAAATATGACTTAAAACACCAAAATGACAAAAATGACCTATTTGATAATGTTTCCACAATCAGAGGATCATGAATAAAATGTATTTAAACATGAGCATTGCCTGTAATGTACCCCAAAAAAAGATGGCATGTGTTTAAAATCCGGGTCCTTTTAGCGGCAGTGAATCCTGCCGTGAATCGAACCTAAAACTTCTTTCTCATCAGAATGTCAGTCTGATGCGAGCTTTGTACCTTATAGCACTCGACCACCAATGTTTGTAGACAAACATTAAAACATCAAACAAACTCATTTTTGTGACCGCGTCTTACTACCCGAGCGGGCTATACTCACATGAAATGATTACGCGATTATGTGTTAGGGACGATGGAGGTTGAATTTATAGAAAGTGAACCCGCATTTGCGTGGAGAAAAAGTGGAAAGCCAATTAGAGAAGACAAATTAGTACACCTGATCAGGATTTGAGCCTCCATCTCTCTTTCATAAGTAGTGCAGTTTATTGCGAGAGTCACCCTTTAGAGCAGAGATTGTCAAACTATTTTACATTGTGGGCCGTATGGGGTTAAAAAAAAGGTTTGTGGGCCGGTTTTGAAAAAAATATCGAGACAAAAACTCCAAATTTATATTTTCCCTATATTATTTAGTTATAAGTCTATTTTTACGAACAAAATTTTGTTTGTTTGTTAAATCTTATTTTAGGGACAGATAAAATAAATCGACGGGCCGTAGGTTGCTGAACAGTGACTTAAACCATTCGGCCAGAGCAGTGGCTTACAAAAAATGTTAAAAACGCTTTCAGCTAGGAGTCTGCCGCAGAATTTATTAACTCTTATTAACTCATTACCCGCTTCAGTGACCAAATGGTCATTCTCGTGTTAGAGTGGCCTGCTGAAGACGGAAATATAGGGATTTGAGTCCCAGTAGGATCTACTGAGGTTTGTCTACCATAAATAGTTTCCAACTCTCCTTCCACACTAATGTGGGTAGATTACCTCTAAAATGCTTCCTTCCTCGAGAGAAAGTAAAAATGTCTGTATTTGATAAATAAAGTTCCTTCCTACCATAATCATCCTATACCTCCAAGCACCCTATGGCTAATGATCTAAATAATAGCAGGCACCACTGTTAATGGACGGAGGTAAGCGAACTATATACTATTCTTTCCAAGCCAAGTTCACGGAATCACTTATAATATTCATGCGCCGTCACGCATTTGTGTTTTTGTTTTGTTGTTTTGCAGAATGGGCTTTTATAAGCGGAGGACTACAATCAACTTTTTTTGTGCGCATATTTTATTTTTCTACGGATCCTTTATTATTTTATTTTTTCCTTTTACAATCTTTAATCTTTCCAAGAATATTTTACCCGGTTAATGGCATAATTCTATTTTAAATTTTAATTCCAGATTTATTAATATTATTAGCATACCTCAACGAATGACTTGAGGTTTAGGCTCCTAATTATATTTGTAATTTACTGAATTTACTTTTATACGTTTCCGGTTTCCCTGAAATTAATCTCGGCCACGAAAATAAATAATGATTGTATTCTATACGTTCTTAAAAATGTTGTTTTGTTTTAAATTTCGATTATTTAATCGATCATATGTTTTTTATATAGAGGAGAATATATAATTTTATTTTCTTGAAGAGGATATGCTTTTAAAAAGAGGCACCAGTGTTTGGATTATGCTAAAAAAAGCGATACACTAAGATGTTTTAGCGGTCCGTGTGACTTGAGATTAATATATGTAAAGAGGGAGTCAAACCAGAATTAGAACCGATAACTAAAGTTAAATAGCTATTTTCAAGGAACCAGAGCCGGAAAGGTAACCCTGAAATAAAGTTCTTAAGAAACAATATCGTAATTGAAATAGGTATATTTTTAGGTTCATAAAGGTTTTTAACGGTTTTAAATTTTCATAAATCATATATTTTATTGCCTTTTATGCTTTTCTTTCTTTAACTTAAGGCCCTTGGTCCTGTCGAGTGTACGTCTAAGACCTATTTTATGGGATGGAGGGAGGGTGAAAGGCGTGACGTGACTTCACTACCAACCGAAGTATCCTTCTGTGCCAACAAGAACAGATGGATCACGGAAACCGTAGATGGCGCTAGCTATCAGACAGGTTTTGCGGGAAAATCATACATTTGGAAATATAAGTTTTCTCGAGAAGAATTGGAATTTTTATGTTAATATTTTCAACACCCCTTCTAAGATAATGTGTCGATGTTTATTAAATGTTATATTTTCTTATTTTTTGTAATAAGGCCGGCAATTTTCTATTGAAAAATATCAATTTTATCGATATATGATCACTGTTAAAATTATAGAAGAGGTGTGTACATAAAAAGTATAAATTAATCAACATGCTTCTATTCTTGAACAAACCGTTTCTGGAAAAAAAATTGCAAACCAATAAAAATTCTTGAAGATAACCGTTTGTTCCTATGGCTCTGCATTTCCACGCCAAATGAAAAGGGCCAATTGCCTTAATTTTATTTTGAGATATTCTATTTTCACTTTTCTCAGATTTTTTTTGTCAGGGTGTTTTGTATTTTTTTTTATGTATAAATAACTTGTATTTACTGTAACATGCTTTTAAAATATATGTTTTAAACTAGGAATTTTATAATGGTAAAGTAACTTTATTTTTCGTAGAATATTGAAAGAACCGGAACCTAAATAAAAACCGATAAGAACATGAGCATTTATTTTTCTCCATCCGAAACAGAAAAAAAGTTTGTTTGGAGAACCGGAACAAGAAACAGAACTTAAAGATATTTTGGTTTGACTCCCTGTCAGTAAACGATGTTCGTGTAGATGTTTAAATCGCGCTTTGCCATTGGCGATGAATGGAACAAGAATATACACATGCGATCGTAAAATGTAATGATCTAGCTCCCAGCGATCCAAGAGTTATTATTTTGAAGGCTTGACCGAACTACAAGGTGTTGTGTCTACTGCAGGGAGTCTTGGGTATTTTCACACTGGGACACCGGTGTTTGTGACGAACACTGGTGGGATACCGGTGCTCCACACTTCAATGCCGACAAACTGTGTGGAAATGTGTTTTTTTTTAACACTGCGACTTACTCGTTCAAGCAATGGGTACACTCACTAGGACGGTCAGTTTGAGACGAGTAAGGTTGAATTTTGGAGGAAGTGTACCTGCATTTGCGTGGAGGTAGGGTGAGAAACCATTTAAGGGGGAAAAACTCAGTAGGCCTACACCTAATCGAGATTCAAACCCCGATATCCCCGTCATCGGCAATCTATTCTACGGTGAGAGTGACACCTTAGACTATGCGGCCACAGAGGTGGGTTGTTGTTATTATTTAAAATTGTATCAAGCAATGAGAAACTATTGTTACTAGTGCATCTAAGTAGGAGGAGAATAGGGGGAGGAGGGAACGCTTACACGCAGAAAAAACAGTTTTTGTTTACAGGTTTCTACAAATTTAATGTTGATTACAAACTTAGTTTGAGTATAACAAAATAATTTTTTAGCCCCATTATATTTTGGTAACTTATACAAAACTGTTTCTTCGCACGTACATCTTCTGCTATGTGAGTGGCTGGAGAAATTCTTATATGATCCACAACTGTCACTTTTGGTAGATATTATCTATACCCATATAAAATAACACACATTAATAATATTGTAAAATGTTATCAATGGTTCTTTTCAGTGTTCATCACCGCGTCTTACTACCCGTTCGGGTAATACGTTTATGTACTAATTACGCTAATGATTTTTATGGACGAGTAAGGTTATGTTTAGAGGAGGTGTACCCACTTTTGCGTGAAGGGAGAGTGTAGAACCAGTTTGAAAAAAAAAACACTCAGTACACCCAACCGAGATTCAAACCTCGATCTCCCCATCATCGGCAGTCTAGTCTACTGCGAGAGTAGCGCCTAAGACCAGGGTTGTCAAACTCAAACGGTGTTAGGGCCACATTATATCATTAAGGAGGCATTGCGGGCCACACATATGATTTTTATTTATTATATTATAAATTTTAAATGTGTATACAGAATTAAAAACCTTAAAAAAATTTCCCCTCGACCCTTTATCATTATTTAAGTACAACAATTTCTACAAACATATTTTCTTTTAATGTGGACACAAAAGGTAAATTAAAAAAACTTTTTTAATAATCATCAATTTGCAATATTAAAAACAATTGCTAAAATGAAAAATAAATATTAATGATAAAGAAAGTAATAAGTTCAAAATTCAAATATTTATGATATAATACAAAATGTCAGGATAGTAATTTATCACACACATATACTGTTTGTTTGAAATCTGGCATAGCTTCCCACTTAATAAATTATCAAAATCTGTAGAAATATTTTGACTTGAAACAATCCTCATTGTGCTTTGTAAATGTTCATCTGTAAGCTGACTTATTAACTTTGATTGCTTAGTTTTAAAAGGGAGAAAAACTGTTCACAAATATTTGTACTTCCGAACATTGGTAGTATTTTAGCTGCATTCATTTTGATAGTGGGATATTTATCACTCAAATACTTCGAGTAAAACTCTGGTAGGAACACTTTCCCGAATGTGTCTTAAAGAATAGAATTATATTGAAAATCAATACATTCAAGTTGCCTTTCATCACCAAAACAACACAATTACAAACTAAACAAGCCAGCCTCCCGTTACTTTGAATAAAAAATTACGAAAGTTCCCACACTTCGTTAAATACTCTATACTCCTTATCAATTTTTCTTTTAATATCACAATTGCTTAAACTCATTGTGTTAACAATAAATAAATCAAAACAAGTCTCGCAAGATCGTGACTCAGAACAAATTGTTGTAAGAAGAGAGGGCGGAGAGAGGCTGAACAAATTGATAGGGGAGAGTTTGGAAGGGTGGGTTTGTAGGGGAGGTTTTGGAGGAAAGGTGTCTTATGAAGCTTAGGGGGGAAAGAGGGGGATGACCGCTCCAAGAAACGAGACAAACGTGGCAAATCCAATCACAAACTCAAAATACACCAAGGGCACAGACGAAGTCTGTGATTGTGGGCCTCATTCTTTTTCTTATTTCATATCTAGGTGTAGGCCGGTTTACATACTCCCGTGGGCTATATGTATGACACCCGTGTCTTAGACCACGTGACCACCAGAGTGGGTGTTATCAGTGTTGACAGAAAAAAAGTGTTTGTATTTTCTAAAAGGTTTTCCAAATTTCAATTCGTAAAGCAATCAAAGTATATATGCTTTTGACATTTTCAAATTATAAGTCAAAATAGTGGTAGCTTTAAGCTATTTATTTTGTTTACAACAAATTTATAATATAGAATGAAAAGTATTCAATTAATGATAAGTTTAGTAATAACAGATTGTATTTTAATAACTAAGAAACGTTCTGCGTGTATTAATAAAGTGTATAATATAATTAACGACACCTGTAAAATGAACCTTACTGCAATATGACCAAAGCTAGTTTTGAACTTTATTAAAACTCATGAGTCTATTGGCCCACAGGATTGTTATTTTTACTCCTACGAACACTTCCGCAACTGCCACATTTAGCATTCAGGTCTCTAATTAGTACACACTAATTGGCTTACATCTTTATGTGTAAATTTGTGTGTATGACATTCACATGTTGAATTACTGGATAATTGCACCTAATTTACGTGTAACTGTGTATTAATGCGTGTTAAAACAACAATAAGAACATGTTAAGTAGGTTTACTATGAGATGCGGCACATTTTAATATTAATAATTATCTCTCCTTGGGTACTTTAATATTATGCTCATTTCAAGCAACACTAAGTCATGACGGATGTTATAGCATAGTTTATACATAGCTTAACTAACACAAGTACCATGCTTTGCCAAGGGTAGCCATGCAATGAATTGCGTGGTTACCCTTGGCAACGCTTTTCCTTGCTTCAAACAGACAGAAAAAAATACTTTCATTTTCTTTCTTCCAATCCAGTTTTAATTAATGTAAAAAATCTAATCAAAAATTTAAAACCCCAGCTTTTGAGGTGAACATGTTTCTGCACAGGGGCTACTAATTTTAAAATTTCAGACCTCTGCTTGCGGTAGCTATCACGCAATGCTCATGACAAACAGACAAACTCTTAATTTTATTAATTTAAATATATTGATGTATTGTTTATATAATGTTCTTCTCTTTTTAATTTGGGGTGGAAGTTAACGCGTGCTATATTTTTATTTTGTTTGCAGTTTTTATGAAAAAGTATTTTTGGCCAAAATAAATAATCATTGGATAAAATAAGTTTAAAGGTTTTATTACTCGTAATCTCAAAAGTTATTGAATATTCGTCACGAACATTGCAGAATTTAAATAAGACTTTTCCCTTTCGACAAGCGTCATATAGCGCCTGACAAGTAGACTACCCAAATGACACTACTGTTATGTTGTTACCTCGGCATTCGCCCACACAGGGTCATCCTGTGTAAAGTCTGCTCAGCGTAGGAATTGTTTTTTGAAAGGCCTTTTTCTCTACCAGAAATCTATTATATAGTAGGATATTGGTAGGAAAAAGACCTCTCAGAGAGTAATTTCTACCGTGAATGGAGTATAAAAAGAAGCGTAGTACATAAACATAACTCACACTCCTCGCAAATGTCACATAGTTTCTCCTATTTCGTCACTGTAAAAAAAAAAGTATTTCAAAACAGGTACGTGGTCATATTTGAAGAAACTATTTACCATACTACTTCTTGTTGAGTGTAGGACGACTCTATAAAAAAAGTTTCTAATAATGTTTTATATTTCTTGCATGTATTTTTATACATCCATTATTAAACGTGATTTCACTACATATTCGTATGTTTCCGTTAGTTGGGTGTACACCTTATTTACAAAGGAGTATGTTCTTCCAAGTTAATCTTGATTTACTCGGTTATTTTGAGGTTTAGTTGGAGTCCAGAGTAGAATATTATAATAAATATGCTATGTTAAAGCAATACTTATTCTAAAACCCTTGAAAAGCTTACTGAATTTGTTCCCAATACCTTTTTTAATTAAGAACGTCACACATATATGGAGTGACAAGAAAGGTGTCGGAGGGGGGCCAAGTAAAGATATCAGTTTGTTGGTATTCTTTATGTCGGTGTTTAGGACTGAGTTACAAAATCTGATGCATTATTACACGTCTATTTATGTTCAAAGTCGTGAAGAATAACTAAAACCATGATTATTAAATGTAAGTTTGAGCTGCGAGCCCAGAAATATCTCCGATCCTTCCAAATAAGGGTCCACCCTGCCGGAAGAAGTGTTGGGTTTCGACCTGGTTGGTGGTTACGAGTAGGGGGGGGGGGCGGGGGAGAAAGGAAAGGTGACAAGGAATACCCATTAGCGCCCACGAAGAGGTCCGTGTGAACCAGGCCGAAAGGAGGGGGCGTGGGAGAGTCTTATCACTGTCACACGAAACGACAGCCAATCAGGTGTCAGGACTGCGGACGTCTTGTCACGGGAGGGCGTCGCCGCTGACAACGGTGTGTAACAACCAATTAGAAGCCTTGCGTAACCTAATTCGTAAAAAGGCGTAATAGTGGTCGCTCCGGGAAGGTAAAAGTGTGTAAAGAGAGCGAGGTACAGCGGTGGGAGAAAATAAAATGTCAAAGAACTTTGAACTTTTGGTCTTTGGTGTGTTTGTTGAACAACTTTGTGACTGTTATTTAGTTTAGACACTGGTTTTCGAACTGACTAAGTGACTTTTCCAATCCCCGGGGAGTATACCTTGTTGGCTGTACATACTTACAAGGATGGTCGACACTCGCGATCACGTGGTATGTGCGGCGTGGTAAAAATATTCGTCAAAGGCGAGACGAGAGAATATTCTGTCCAAAGCTGTGTCCTGAAAGAGGACTATGGGTGTAACAAATTTAGAATATGTAAGAACACGGCAGGTATACCATGTTTATGATAGGAAGTGAATGTCTAGAAGATGTTTTTTCCTGCAAACATCCTACTTTGTAGTAGACTATATTTCTGACAGGGCTAAAGACGTATCAGACATTCATCCCTACCATCAACCGGTTGTAGTAAACTATCTAACAGTTACAAAAGTTACTTTTTTTAATTACACTAGATACGTTTTAATATCCGTCTGAGCTATCCGCATTGAATTACACTAAATGAGGACGGTAGAATTTAGAGGAAATGTACCAGCATTTGCATGGAGAAAGAGTGGAAACTATTTAGTAATAAAGTGCCCCCAGTACACCCAAACTATCCACACGTTAGCTGCAAATCAGACTATATCAGCGTTTAGTCCACGTGACCAGTGACGTGGGTTATAAATGTTACTAATAAAAATTTAATGTATTCATAAGTCAGGCTGTTCTTTTCGATAGATATTATCAATATGGCAAGACAGTTTTCTAATAGGAGCTACAGAAAACCTCACCACGGAGCGACGCGTCGATTGAGCTGTATTACCTGCCAAGTTAAATGCTGTCCGTTGGGTGGGGGAAGTTGGAAGTGTTGAGACGCGATAAAAAGTCAGTGTTTTTGCAGTTTTTGTATAAAAACTTTTTTGGCCAAAATAAATCAAATATTACCATTGAAAAAAAAAGTTATTTTGTCATATGTTGGTAATATATCAACAGTTTTTGAATATCTGTCATGAACCTAGCGGCGGCATTAGATGAGAAACTTTTTAATAATAATAATAATAATATTTAGCACCACGTCTTACTACCCGTTCGGGTTATACGCTTTAAGTACTAATTACTCTAATGGATTAGGAATTGGGAAGGTTGAATTAGAGGAAGTGAGCCCGCATTTGCGTGGAGGGGGAGTGGAAAGCCATTTAGGAAAAACCACCCCCAGTTCACCCGACCGAGATTCGAACCTCGATCTCCCCGTCCTCAGCAGTCGAGCTCAACTCTAAACGTAGAGGAAGGGTTGTTATTACATTCCAGGACACCCTCGACAAATATTCAACAACTGTTGAGGTCCTCATGTTAAGAAAGTTAAACTATTAATTTCTACTGAATGTATTTTTTATTTTGTTTGACTAAAAAAAGTTTTGATTTAAAAATTGCAAAAACATCGAGTTTTTCTCGCTTCCCTTACACTACCAACTTAATAAGCCACATGTAAATAATCTGCATTGATATGGTAAGAAACGCTTTGTTCTGATTTAATGACTTAGACTCATTAATTAAACTTTCTAAAGAAAACTTTTTTTTTTTCCAAACGCTCCAAAACAAATAAAATTAACATAGAAACCCATATAATTTTAATTTTATTGTAAAGCAGTTCCTAGACAAATATTTGATATGTTGTTTAACCATATGTGTTTAATGTGATACGCACGCTTAATAAACGAGTTAAATTATTAATTCAGACACGGGAAAGGAGGGCAAACCGTACACATCATTTTACTTGGAATCTCAGCAGTTACAAATTAATATTGAATTCAATATTAAAATAAATGTCAAGCAAGTTTATCACCTCGTAGTAAATTAAGTACATCTATTCCTATTAATCTGAATACCCCTTAGGCATAGCTACCTGGCTGTAGCTGGATTTTATTACTGTACTAAATAAATGGGCTCATTAATATTCTCTAATTAAAGATTTTAACTTGTATTAATAGTAGCGGTAAAACCTACACCGTTGGGTACGCTGCCGGAATACCAAGCTCGTCTAGTTCTGGTCTCCCGGTGATATGGAGCTTCGGGTTCAAATCCCTGTCGAGTGGACTTTTTTTTTTTTTCGTAAATGGTTTTTCCCTCTAACTTCAGGTAAATGAATGTTTTTGGCAAGTTTGCCCGCCTCCGAATGAGTCCCTAGGCCCACCACTCACCGCCTTTTATAGTATTTTGGCTGCCGGTGCGGGGAAGGTCCCGAGAGGGACAGCCGACACCAGACATACATTGCCGGGCCGAAGCCATTTCTTTAATCAAACTAATAATATGTTTACAGTTAATATAATGTCATAAGAACAAGTATGGCCACATTTATCCTTAATTATACCTTAATCATGCGTATTAGAATAATTACTGTTTATGTATATAATCCATACGGGCAATGCGAGGCAGTGAGGGGGAAGAAACCCCATAATAACCAGTTGTGGTTCGATTTAAAAAAAGCGCTTTTTAAGAAATTGAAAGCTATTATTTTCTGCCAACATTAATAAGCTTTTAACTATATTATTAGTATTAATTGAAGATATTTATAATATCTATCAAAAGTGACAGCTGCAGTGCACATGAATCGACGTATAAATACAAGACGGTATATCCAGTAACTTTTCTGTCAGATAAGACTCTTGCTTTGAAATTTGGACTGTACAGCTTTAGGATGGCATTACGAATGCCGCCCTCTTGCCGTGTGCGAGATCGTCAAGGAGGAATGTCTAAGTCATGTTTCTTATTTGGTGGATTTAGAGTGGGAGTATTGTGACGCGATAGGCTGCTCATTTTACTTACTCTTTTAAGTCCCTCTTCCATTTATAAATACACATAATATTTACTTTTTAATCTCACAGTGTGCCCCTGCTCAATATTGATCTTTTTTTTTTTTTANCCAACTATTTTCTTATTTCCTTAGTTGGATAAACTTTTTTTTTAATGTTATATACGTCCTGGGGTTATTCTAAAGGTTATTTTCATTAATAGGCTATTTAATCTTAGTTATATTTTCCAAAAATACATCAAAATTTTAAAAAATATTCAAAATTTAAATTTATATTTGTGACGTGTGAAATCAATATTGTAATAAAAAGACTCAATTAATAAAGAGGATTCCGGTAGGAAGATTTTTTTTTACAAAATAATACAAACTTTTATTGCGGTCAACATTTATAACGTTCCACTATATTATTAATGTGGTTTTATATTTATTGACAATGGAAAAACTCTACGGCATCAACCCGCAATCAAGCCGTACCGACCGAACGGCCACCGCATGTGAAACATCCCCGGATAGAGGGAGGGTGTCATGGTACAACGAGCCCTTCATCCATTAGTCTCAGTATCATATACAAGGGCCGACACTTCTTTAACGTCATCCCAAGAACGACCCTTTCCAAAACTAAAGATGTTGACGATTTTCCATAGGTATTCGGCGATGGAGAGACCGTGCCCTGTTTCAAGAACATACTTTGCAACTTTTCACTTTGCAATTTTCACTTTACATATAATTGCAAAGTGAAAAGTCTTTTTGTTTCATCAATATTTTTCAACTTCTTTGCATTGATCAGTTTAATTTGAAAAGTCTTTGCATTTGCAGCTATGTTCTTTGCATNCGAATATTTATCTTGGATCCTTGTGGGTCATATTATAGCAGACCTTTATTCTTTAATTACTTTACTTGTTACTGTATGTGAAACGTTTGTTTGTAGATTGTGAGTTAATTTCATTTAAAAAAACTTAGTTCACGTGGAAGAATGGTGTCTTCGTCAAACTCAGTTGTTTTGGAACAAGGTTATGACCAGAATAAATATAGATTTTGATGACGTCATTTTTTTTTTACTTTCTCATATCAAGGGAAAGTTTTGTGATTGTGCAAAAAATCAATCTTGAGATGAGAAAGTTTACGTTTTATGTGATCAAGAAACCAAAAAAGTGGATTTTACAATTCTGTTTGTCCGTCCCTGGCAACGGATCCAAAAAGGTTTGATGGACATTTTCTTGGTTTGCGTCATTTTTAGGCATTCTTGTTGATTAAGTGTATTTTTAAATACCATTGATATTTTTTAACCGCATGAATGCTGAAACATATTTTTTTTTAAACCCGTTGTTGTCGGAATGAGAAGACAATGTATAGGCCACGAATTTTGTATTTTCTTTGCTTGTTTGGTTGTAAAATACACATTCTTGGTTAAATACTGTGACCACGCTGGATATGGTTGCGTTGGGAGGGGGTAGCAATTACTTCTAAAACAGATACCTATTTGTAAATCAATATTATATTTAGCAGAATGCAAGAGTTTAGTTGCTAGAGGCTTTTTATTGATTTTTAAAGTCCGTGTTTGATTTAGATGTGTGCATTTATGACGAGTTTTTGTTCGTATTTTTATATCATTTTTGGAAAATTTTAAGTCATTTTCTAGAATTCTTTGGTAATTATTAGATAATTTTGAGGTCATAAACAGCCAGGCTCTGATTATGATTATTTTTTACCCTTTTCATTTAACAATTTTTACGTTCATGGGTTACAAATGGTTAGCGAAAAAAAAAAACAGGATCATTTAAAAGTTTAGCATTCTTGGAAGATAGGTAACTTAGGGTGTCCAGTCATATCTTGGCTGATATATTCGTAGTCGCATCCTTTGCATTTTAAAATAAGTAATAAATGACTTCAACCATGCAACGCCAGAATAATCGTGTGTATATTAAGTTGTTAGAAATCGCAAGCTTGTCTTGTAAATAAGATTTATAGAAGGTATAGTAAGTGACAATTCAAAATAGCCGAATAAATGTATTTAATTACACAAATATTATGTATAACTTAACTTTTATTTTGTTGCAATTGGGTCCCTGGTTAGTCATATATTTACATTTATGAGTTAGTTAAGAGTACGAGTGAGTTATAACTCGTAATTAGTGTTATCTAATTTGCGTAGAAGTAGAATGAATAATCAACAATCCCTGGACAACCATCTCAGTATACCCAGCCGTGATTCAAATCACAAACTCCACGTTATAGACCAGTTATCTTACTACCCGTTTGGCCCTATGCACTAATCACGCTAAGGGTTTTAAAGATTATGAATGTTATATTTAGAGGAAATGTACCTTCATTTGCGTGAAGGAAAAGTGGATTTTTTTTTTAGGAACAAAGTCTTGGTACACCCGACCGAGATTAGAACCTTGATCTCCCAGTAATCAGCAGTCTAGTCTACTGAAAGAGTAGCGCCTTGGACCATGCGGCCACCAAATCGGGTGACTATATTGATTATTTGAGATAAAATATATCACATCATTAAATACAGTTTGATACTTTTTGTGAATTTTCAAAATTATGGCACCAATAACATAAGGCAATAAGGATTCCACAAATATTAAGTATTAATATTTATTTGACTAGGGCTATACTTTAGTACAAAATCCCCCTTCGGTAATAACATAAACCATTTTAATAATGTACTTAAATATAGTGATACATTCATAATTTAAGCCTTTATTGTACAATTGCAACCTTTTTTTTGTCATTGTAGGCCTTAAAATAGTGTATTCCTCGTCATACATATCTACTTGGAACAATCCTGGCGGGTGCATTCGACCAAAACGGATGTAACTTAAGTATTTTACTGCCTCACATAAACACATGGCCTATTATTTCTTATATTAAAGAATAAAATAAGACCTCCTCTTAAATTCTCAAAATTATATTAGTTACTGTTTGAGATTACTGTCTAGGGGCCCCGAGTCCTACATCCTTATAGGCCCTATTATAATTTATAACTACTAGATGCTCGACCCTAGAGCGCAAACTGAAATACGATAACAGCCGGACAGGCGTACGCATAATTACACGTGCTCACGACTAATATAGACTATAGCACCGCAATAAAACTAACAACTTCGTAGACATAATTAAGAATGAAAACGTATCGCGTAACCGTATCTGTCTCTATAATCTGTCCAAAAGAAAACCTCTACAATAATTAAGACATAAACATAACTATTTTTTAGTGATTTTTACAATCGATAATTGTAGTTTGTTTCAATTCACCTATGCCAACGGCAAGAGTTCTTAAGTTTTTAGAAAAAAACGCATCACGCCTGTCTTTTATTTATTACAGTTTTTTTTATATCCTATACAAATACTAATGTCAAGCAAAAGCAAAACAAAATAAATGTAATTTATATAAATGAGAACTACTTTAATACGCGAAAACCTAGACTAATTTCTTCTAGAAGTTTGGCGACCTAATTGTCCAATATTATGACCCATAAAAATAATTTTTTTATCTTAAATTGCAGAGGTATATCCTCGTTAATTGGATAACATGACGAAAATAAAAAATTATCAATAATTCTGATTTTATCATCAGGGTCGAGTTGGTAAAGAGACTAACAGTTGGTAAATGGAATGTTTGACTGTGTGTGTGTGTGTGTGTGCGCGCGCAACCTAGTTGTTATGTTTTAAGCTAAGATAATTTTTAATTTATGTGTTGTGGTTTGTGTTTTGTTTAGAAGTAAACTTTTATTACTCACTCTATGGCATTAGTAACTCGAAAGTTCATGGCTGCACTTACAAAAGTACACACCACCTATCCTATCCCTATCTTGAGTTAATTATATCCAGTCCACCTCAATACACCCTGTTTCCAGGGGCGAATAGGTTTTTCCACTGGCCAATCTCTTGAACACGAATCTAGTTTCGTCCATTAATGCTGCTCACCATAATCTCTAAGATTTGATTACACTAAAAATTTATGTTGATGAGTTCAAGGTATGTATCCCATCACTATGTGACATCCTCCACTCTCCAATATCTTCATCCCTTTTTTGGATCAAATAATTTCCTAGGTATTTTGTTTTAAAACCCTCACAACCATGGAGAACAACTGGTGAAAACATTCAGTTTTAAACACCCTGAGTTTTCCATTTTTTGACAACAGGCAAGAGGTTGATCACTTACTGACCGAGTAATATAATGCATTTACTGACTGTAATATTGTCCTAGTGTCCACTCTAATATCGTCATTACCGGTTAAAATTGTGTACATGTGTCATTTTTCAAATTAAAGACTATGCTAGATAGACGCGGCTATACCGTACTTTACAACTATAATAGCTTAGCTATTTAATCCATAAAACTTGATTATTTTAATGAATAAAGTGTTGAGTGTACATTAACACACTTCTAATAGCTACTAGTCAATAGAAAGTAAGCAAGAAGATGAAATGGTTGATATAAATGAAAAAAGAGATTAAATGTTAGAGATAAGTGAGGACAAATCAGATTAAATGGTACCGTTAAAATATAGGATGAAAGGCGAGAATAAAAATGGGTCTATAAAATTTAAAGAATAAAGATAAAGTTGTCAATATAAGAGAAGGCAAGAAGATGAAATGCACTGTAAAAGTGAAAGAAAGAAGATGAATCGATAAATAAAAGGAAGTGAAGGATATAAAATGGTCGACAGGAGGGAAAGTATGAAAATGAAATGTTCGTCAGAAGTAAAGTTGAACTGGTATTCAGAGAGAGAGAGAGAAATCAGCACGTCCTACCTTGACGGTCTGACTCTTGAGTGGCGAGTCGGGGTCAGGCAGATACTCTAGGGTGATGCCGTAGAACTGCCCCTTGTTGATGTACGTGATCCTGTCGTCCTCTCTCCTCTGACTCGTCGAGATGGGAGACTCCAGGTGATACTTGAACCCGTATTGCGAGAACCTGCGGTAAAACACACAAGACATTGCTGCCGTCAATAAAACAACTCATCCAGAATTAACTAATAATCTTTGCTCGTGTGATAGTATATAGACAGTTAGAAAAGTTACTTGATCTACTTTCATATGGCTATACGTCAGATCAGGTGAGCTTCAGCTCTCACTTTTGATAGATATTATCAAAACCCATTAAATAACATAATTAATACCCACTTCGGTGGCTGCATGGTCTAAAGCGCTTCTCTCGCAATATACAGTAGCCCCATGGCTTCTTTGGTGCTGGCAGCTGACGGCTTTGAAAAGTTGCCAGACCAAATTATGTATCCCTACAATGAACCAAATGATCTGTAAAACCATGTGTTTAGCAGCTGTCACTTCTGACAGTCAAAATTTAGGTATATACCTAAATGTTGACTGTCGGAAGTCAGCTGTGAGCTGTCAGTCAGCACCAGAGAAGCCATGGGACTACTGTACTATAGACTGCCGAAGACTGAGAGAACAGGGTTTGATCCTAGTCGTGTATACTGAAGGTGATTTTCGTATGTTGTTTTACAATCTCCCTCCACGCAAATTCGGGTGTAATTCCTCCAAATCCACCCTTTCTAATGTCATGGCTTTACTTCCCCTTCTTCCTACTTCTGAAGGAAGCTTTCAACCCCCGCTGGGTTTGAGCCTCCAAACATCGGGTCCTGAGGCGAGCATTTTACCCAAAAGACCACCGAGGTCAACTTGCTTAATAACCATTGAGAATGATTACGAGTTATTAGACCTGTACGTAATTTCTCACAACATTTGCAACTATAAGATGAAAGTTTAATTTAAAGACACACATACACACACACACACACTCACAAATGGATACCTACCACAGATACGTCTTGATAGGTACACTTTCACAACAGAATTTACTAGTGGTAGCGACGATAAGAACACATATTACGCAAGTTTCAGGTTGTTTTGACATTAATTAGAAAAGCTTGTTCACCGCATGACCTTACAACTCGCAACTGCACTTTCTTAGCAGGTCTCGTTTCATTTAGTTTAGATTTATTTCAACCCTCAGAGCATATTAAAGTGTATACTAATCGTGTATGTTTTTTTGGGTGTAATTGATTAGTCATATAAAACATAGGAGTATAACTCCTTCGAGGGAAGGTTAAGTTTCTCACACCTGCGGAAAATATGACAAAGGCACTAGTCTTGTATGGTCTGCTCTGGCTCAAATTTTATCCGGATGTACCGATATGATTTTTTAAAATAAAGTGTCTGCCCCTTCCTCTTCAAGTAAATTTATGAACGCTCCTTCTAAACTGTACCTTCTTCATCCCAACACTATTCGTGTCAATACACGCACTACCCGGAGGATATTAAAAGATGGAAGGAAAGATAAAATAAGGTAACCTACATTAGCAAGAAATGTCCTGATTTTTGTACAGTCTTGTATTAGGATTTTCAATCAAAGCTTCTTCCTTCAATAATTCATTTTAACAAAACAGCCGCCCTGCGAACGTAGCCAACTTGTTTAGCTGGTTATAAAGATCAATGTGTCTGTTTCTTGATATTGTGAATTGAAAGAAAGTAATGATTATTTTTAGCACAACATCTTAACCACACGCCCGGACTACTATCCGCATTTACGGTGGGGTAGAAGGGGACGCGAGAAAGGGCCAGCGTTTTTGCAGTTTTTATACCAACCCTTTTTTAGCCAAAAAGAATAAAATATTGTTCTGGTATAGACAAGAAATGCAACACCTTAACTCAGTCAGTAGCGTGTCTGCCTACTGAGCTAAGGGTCTCAGGTTCGATTCCTGGCATGGCCGAAGAAATGTATCATGAAATGTGGGTTTACCCTTTCACATTGATTATTATTATTATTATTAGCACCGCGTCTTACTACCCGTTCGGGCTATACGCACTAACGCTAATGTGTAATGGTAGGGTGATTGTGAGATGAAATGAAGGACCTACAGTTTAACGTGGAATCCGAACCACGGTGGAGGCCTGGCATTCCTCACATTCACAAGATATCTTGTCAGAGGTGAAGGAAGGGTTTAGTAATAAGATAAATCTTTGCCGGGACCGAGGATTGAACCCCGGCCGCTAGCATAGAAGTCTGACACCTTACCCCTAGACCGCCAGGTCACCGCCTTTCACAATGATGGATTAACGGCCGGTGACTGGATGTTGTGCTTGTTCTAGTCTTAAGTTAGATTATAAGGCATACGAATCTAGGCCAGGCCTAACAAGCCGGTAATAGAAAATATATGGCTTGCATAAGAAACTGACCAAGACCACAGGCTGGAAACAGTAATGGATGTGAGTATAAACAAGTTTTTTTTTTTCACATGGTGACTTAAAAAGTTATTTAATATCTTTCAAGGGTGTTCTGTAATTCGCCATGCTAATGACAGATATTCAACAATTATTTTTGAAATCCCCACGTGAATAAAATTAACTTATTTGTTCCTACTGGATAAATGTTTGATTTTTTTTGAGCAAAACATGTTTTGCTATAAAAACTGCAAGAAACAGACCTTTCTTCACGTCCCCTACGCTCCCACCTTAATTATGATAATGGGTGTATTCTAGCATCAACCTCCTCACCACTTTCAAAAGATATTAGACGAGCTTGCCCACTAATGAGGATCATATAGCATTAAAATAATCATTACTATAAGAACTTTAAAAAGTCCCCCAATAAATACTAAAATCTAACCCAAACAAGATACAAACAATAATATCTAAGACTGATCTAAGTCTAACGATCAATCCCTCATAGTTCCAGCAGATATGACTAAATCAAGCACAGTACATTATTAACACCACCTCTGGAGTTAAAAACAACAATAAAACTACACACACACACACAAACAGATACATATATACATTTATCAAATTAACTAAATGTTCTTGCCAGTGGGTTGTCATGTGAATAAAATGATGACATCCACCATATAAATAAATTCATGTAAGTAAAATACCCACAATTTTATCCGCTTGAAGAGCGTTTTAAAACCGTAGGGGCATGGACAAAGATGACATCAGATGACAATATAACATCGCGCGATCTGTCATAATCGGACAATACAACGGCGGACCTCGACAGCTTCCGGTAAAGGCATTCAATGGACATGACATTCATCGAAATACCATGTTTTTTTTATAAACTGGGAGGGAGAAAAAAAAATTAGTCAAAGGGAAAGGGGTGGTAATGTAAGGAACGGTGTAAATGAAGGTAATATTGCAGCACTATTCAAAATATAATTAGTCAACATTTATTTCGTGTGACATGTCTGAGTACCGAACTCAAGCTGTCGATGGACTGTATAAAAGAAGTCGGGTTTTTCGTGAAATTGTATCAGTCAACATGAAGCTGATTGTGGTTATTGTTGCGATTATTATGGCTTACTGCCTCGTAAGTAAAAACAAATATGCTAGTTATAATATTATAATAAAATTAAATAGCAAATACGGTATTAATAAATGCAGTCAGTAGTAATTAATAAATAATTTCAAATCTGATTTACCATTTTACATAAAATGAAGAATATTGTTTTGCTACGTTCCTCGTTGAGTAATGGAGTTTGTGAGTTTTTCGGGAGTCGATGAAAAAATAAATTCAGTACATCTGATAGGTATCGAACTCGAGGAGTTCGAGGCTGAGATTATGACGTTCATTCGAATGACAACAATTCACTAATTCTGTATGATTTTTTTTTTAGCATCGCATCTTACTGACAATTCAGGTTGTACTAAAACGTAATAATTACGCTATTGTGTACGGAATGAGGAAGGTTGAATTAGAGAGAGTGTATCAGCATTTGTATCCACCTCTGTGGTTTAGTGGTCACTGTTCGTTGGCTATAGATCCAGATATCCTGGGTTCGATCCCCGGCACTTCCAGATTTTTCTGTGAAGCTGTGGGTCTGGAAAGGGGTCAACTCTATCTCGTGAGGACACATGAGGAGTTACTTGGAGGAAAAAGTAGTAGCTAAAGTCTAGAAAACTGTGATTAACGTCTGGAGCGCTAATTGTGCTATATCTCATGACACCCTCTACCCACAGAAGTTGACACTACCTTAGTTAACAGAGGGCAGCCACTCGGTTGGTATGGCTCGATTATGAACTGATGTCATGGAGTTTTGTTTTTTGAACACCAGCATTTGTGTGGAGAAAGAGTGGAACACTTTTTTTTAACTTGTTACACCCGACCGGGATTCAAACTCCGATATATTTATCACTGGCAGTCCGTTCTATTGCAAGAGTGTCGCCTTAGACCATGCAACCACCCAAGTGGACTTTCTTTATGTTAATATCTATGCATATTCACTCGTTTAGCCCTACTAATTATTTTTTTGCTACATTTTTACTTTATCAAATCAAGATAAAATATTGTAATTAGGAAAAAGATTATCTCGAGATTATAACGAATCTTTACATTTCATGTGAACCCGAACATAAAAAAGTGGATTTTACCATTCTTTCTGTAACCATGTATTCTGTCTGATCTCCCTAGTCATGGATCTAAAACGGTTTTATGGATTTTGTTCAAACTTGATAGTTAGGTGTTATATGCCTATAGCTTGGGACATGTTTTTAAAAATTTACTTAGCCCTTAATTTAAGAGTAATTTACCGAGTGGCTTTTTTTTTAAAAAAATTAACGTTAGTTTAATAAAAACATATTTTTGAAAATTTTGTTCCAAGCTATAAATTACTATTTATATGTGAAAGTTTGTACGATTGTATTGTACAATTATTTTGTAGTAAATTTGAGAATGTACTATACACAAGCTGCTCACTTTAAAAAAACTAATGGAATGTGACGTCTTGATTTCTCAGTTCGAGTGCAGTTTAATGGGTTTGGCACACCACCATGGGGGAGATGGGGGCTGCCATGGTGGGGGCCCACCAGGTCCTCCACCTGGCCCTCCACCATCCAACTGTGAGTACACAATGTGGAAATAAATATTTTAGAGTTTTGAAAATAAAAATATTTGTTTTGTGAGATATCGTATACATGGCTATTTCTATTAAGTGGTGAATACAATAATTTTAAAAATGGGAAAAGATAAATGTACAGCTTAACAAGCTAATTTTTTTTTGTTCATATGTTTTAGCACACAAGTTATTGAACTAGTTATTCAATTCGTCATAGGTGGGGGTAGTTTTAGGGTAAATGTAGTTGCGTTGAAAGTATAATACTTCAATGGTATAACCATATAAATATACTGAATTGAAGGTATGACGTCTTAAGAACCATCTCTGCCTATCAATCGGGATATTAGAATAAATGTACAATACGTAATATGAGAAAGTTGTGAGAAAGGCTGGTCGATACGAGTCAAGTGTTGGTGTGAAATTAGGTTGAAGAAATATTAACAACTTCATGTACCCCGATGGTACCACCCTGTTGATAGAAAGCAAGGCTGGGACCTTGGACAATTGATCAGTAAGATGAAAGACGAAAGTGAGAATGTTGGATTGGTTTTAAATATCAAGAAGACATAGATAATGAAGAGAGCAAAAAAAACACAACTATTTCTAGCATCAAGATTAACAATGAGGAAATTGGGGTGGGTGAATACTTCATTTTCCTTGGTTCCCAAATTGACCATGAAGGTGACTGCTCCCTTCAGATCAAATGGCGGCTGGCACTTGGTAGGAGCACAACGACAAATATGAATAAAATCCGGAAAAGCAGAGACATCCACGTGGCAACCAAACGCAGACAGCAATTGTTTTTTCCCGTAGAAACCTACGGCTATGAAACTTGGAATTATAAGAAAACTGACAGGAGAAAGATCGATTAATTTGAGCTTTGGTGTTGGCGACTACTACTGAGAATACGGGAATACCGTGGACAACCAGAACTAGCAATAAGGGTGTCTTGGATCAGGTCAAGCCAAACATTTCCTTAGAAAGCAGGATAGTAAGGCCCATTATGACAAGCATCTCCCTAGCAAGGCATATCATGCTCGGTATGGTGAGTGGTAAAAGAGGAAAGAATTGGTGGACTACGAATACGTTGGTTGGATGCCGCCAAGAAGGACAGTGGCATGAGAATTGCTTAGTTAAAATAAGCTACGAGTAGGATAATTGAATGGCGGGAATTGATCCTTGGAAGGACCGAGAGTTGTACGCGACTGGACGGATGAAGAAAAGACTGCACATGATTACGTTCTAACAAAAAATCGTATCAAAGCAGCGGTTTGGTTGACTTTTTCACTTGAAAGCAGTAGTATTTGGATCGGTGAAATAATCTTTTCATTCCCGGCACAGATTTATCTGATTGCCAAACCTTTCCTTAACCTCTGACAAGACGTGTATTGATCACAACTTGTGAAGGTGTGGAATGTCAGGTCTCCACCGTGGTTCAGATCCCACATTAAACTGTAGGTCCTCCATTTCATTTCCCAATCACCCTACCATTACACATGAGCGTAAGTGCTTATAACCCGAACGGATAATAATACGGGGTGATAATAATAATAATAATAATAATCTTTTCATTTTAAAATATATATATATATATAGTACTTTTTCGAAAGATGCTAAACTGGTTTCAGTGATCTCAATTCTTTGTTTTATAACGAAGACCGCAGGTTACTTTACTAAAACAATACGACGCCTAGTTTGAGCTTTATTACCTTTACTAGTATAACTACCTAAGTAACTCGTTAACTATGGGGTGGGACGGACTCTTAACGTTCTTGCTGAGAAGAAGAATGTATTCTCGGAATTCAGTTGTAGCTTGGGTCCGAACGATGCCTTAGAGTGAAATGCAAATACGCCAATTAGGCTTCATACGTATACGAGTGCCGGTATCACTAAATCATGACCATAAGGAAGTTTTAGGTGTGTTCATAGCCTTCGGAAAAATAACGGATATTATTTACAAATCAAAAGGGGGCAACGTGAGTAAACTCTAGGTTAAAAGGTGTTTATAAAAAAATTATGAATAATTAATCAAATTAAAAAGTAATTTTAATGATCGATGTATTTTATTCTTTAATTAAGGCAGCGTTTACAAAGAGTGAATTATTTTGAGCATTTATATTGTTGTGTTAGGAAAAAAAACTTTGCTTTCTCAAAAGAGGAGTTCACGAGTCTATAGTAAACATTCCTCCCACAATGTTGGTATTAATATACAAATAATTTTCACATATTTATTTCAATTTTAGGGGCTTGTTATTAAAACTTAAACAAACATTCTAGAGTTATTTATGTTAGTCAAAATATTGTGAAAATTTTTCAACAATGTTTGTTTGAGATCTGTGAAATGTCTACTCTAAGAAACAAAGTTAATTAAAAGGTAGATATGTCTATACAAAATTAAATCAAAAGTGTTAGATGGTACGCAATTTATCATGTATGAAGGATACAGAGGGGAAAAAAAGCACCAAAGTGCAGTTTTTAACTCAAATTTAGCTAGTGCTGCCATCTGTTAAAAAGTCATGAGACCTTTCTAATACACTTTAGGCTACGGTTAAAAGAGGTCTCTGTCATATAAATAATTAATAATCAAATAATCAGTATCAATCAGTATTGGCTTTAAATAAAACCAACAGTAAAAATGTAAAGAGTAAATATTATTACTTGTTTTTTTTTTAACAGCTTCAACTAACTCTACCGGGTGAGGCTGGCAGCAAACAAGATTCCGATAGTACCAGGTAAAGTGTTACCAGCCTTTAGTAATTCAAATAATTTTCTATGATTAACTAGGTACCTAGTTATTTAATGATTTAATTAATTTCCAAAACTAAATCACCTATACATGTGATAATGGCTTTGTTTAATTTTAGCCAACTATCATTTTTATGTGAAATTTGAAGTGCAAATGCAGTAACACCAACTGCATTCAATCTGAACCGTAAACACGGAGTTCAACCTTGACTTAGTTAACTGGAAATAATTTACCATCCTGTTTCTAGAATAAATCTTTTAAAATACAGTCTTCTAATTTTGCCTCCTTATGTTAGATAATTTAGGTAAGTAAATACTAATTTAATAATTATACCTGGAAAAATATATGATTACTTATTTGTAGTAAAATCTTGGCTTAATTGGCTTTGAACTTGAAGCCAAGGGTTTGATTCCCGACGAATGCTGATATATTTACTTTAAAATAGCCTTTTCATGCCTACTCTCGTATATATTAGCTAATAGCACTTGTGCTTGATACGTGTAAAAGGAATAACATGGGATTAAACGTGAACATTATTATTATTATAAACAATGTTTTTTGTTTGTTTTTTCAGATTCTTGATATCCACGTAGAAGCTTCACAGATGTTACTTCATGCAATAGAAAATCCACTCAATGATTACCGCGGTGTCATATATCTCTATCTTACACACATGTATCTCTCTTATCGCCAATTAATAAACTGTTGCTATGCATATCATAACAATGTTTCATACAATGATTATTACCTTTGTCACCACATTTGTTACCAAAATAGGTCATATCATTAATTGGTCAAGGAAAAGGGCGTAGAAATGTAAGGGGTCTGGACCCCCTTGGAATTTGTTGGACGCCCTCTTAAAGGGGTGGGGGGCGCTCACAAATACATATACAAACCTAATGTTGAAATGTTTACCACTTACTACAGTTTTAATTGTATATGTCATCAACCAACTTTGACCCAATCGGGATTCGACGCATCAAAACCGTTACAGATGGTTTGGTGACGCATTAAAGGCAAAGTGCCTTAGTGGTCATGTCCGATGTATAAGGAAATTTGTCAATGAAAAACAGCTAATGATGTATAAAAACATGCTGATTTAATTAATATTGTTTGAAAAATAACGAATTATAAAAGTAAAAGTCTAAATTAATCTAACTTTGGTCAGTATAAAAACAGGCAAAATATATCAAGCTTAGATGTTTTAACTAAAAAAAATTGAATGATCGAATCCTTCGAATACTATGGTATTAGAAAGAGTTGAGATTCGTAAAAATCCCCCCAAAAAGTATTTTGAATACAGCTATGAATACCTTGATTTTATATATAAATTTTTTAAGTTATTGTTAAAAGGAATTATTTAGAATTGTGCAATTGGGAGAGCAAAAAAATTACCTAAAAAAATTATCATTATTATAATTAATATACTAAAAAGGTGTTATCTTTTAATGTTTATTAATGTGATAACATGACAAGTAAAATATAATTATAATAATTATTAGCACCGCGTCTTACTACCCATTCGGGTTATACGCACTTACGCTAATTGTAATGGTAGGGTGATTGTGAGATGAAATGGAAGACATACAGTTTAACGTGGAATCCGAACCACGGTGGAGGCCTACCATTCCCCACATTCACAAGATGTCTTGTCAGAGGTGAAGGAA
>CABFOV010003237.1:54431-69006 GCA_902141375.1 Timema poppense | reverse complement strand
GCAAATGCGGGTTCACTTCCTCTAATTCAACCTTCCCAATTCCTAATCCATTATCGTAATTAGTACTTAAAGCGTATAACCCAAACGGGTAGTAAGACGTGGTGCTAAATATTATTATTATTATTATTATTATTTAGGAGAAATAGAAACCAAGTCCCGAAAGAAAACAAGAAAGTCAATACAACACAAAACCTCAAAACTCAAAAGAATCTGCTGGAAGTGTTTGATGAAATAAAAAAATCAAGATTTAACCTGAACTTGCAACAATGACGTTTATTTCCATCCCGCCATTAGAATGTTCTATTGAAAATATTATTGACCTTCAAAACCTCTCATCAGTTTAAGTTGCGTGCAAATAGTTCAGTCAAAAGTTTCAGTGAAAGCTCTTATTGCGTAAAATGGGACTTACCGGAAAATAGGTGCAGGATAACCGACAACATTGCAGGTTACATACACAGTTTTGCCAACCGGGGAGAGCAAAACCTCCCAACCCTCGTATCTCTTGCCCGGAGACTTTGGAGCGATGTTATTGGTCGGCTCTGCAAAGGTCACGGACAGATCGAGTCGCCATAATGTGAGAAACTTGACGTGTTCAATTCTATGTTGCCTGAATGAACACCCGATCTTAAGACACGTAAGTGTGAGTTCCGAGTTCCGTTATTTTGCGACTTACCGAAAAGCTGGGGCAGGGTATCCGGCCACGTTGCAGGTCAGGAAAATGGACTCGCTAACCGGAGAGAGAAGAATTTCCCAACCATATTTCTTGCCGGGGAATTTGGGAGCTACATTGCTGGTTGGTTCTGAAAGGTGTTTCGACGGTTTTATTTGATAAACTGATTTAAATAAAACAACTCAAGACATTTAAAAAGTTGAAATGAAATCAAAAATGTCAACTAAACAAAAGAAACATATTAGCTGAGTGAACAATTTAAATTTGTGATACACTAAGGTGTAGATGGGAGGTAATTAGAGACAAGGCTCATTTTTTTTATAGCAGAATACATTTGTGACCAAAACAAATAAAACATTTCTTCAGTAGCTACGTTTAGGTTAATTTCCTATACACATTTAATACCAACAGTTCTCTAATATCCGTCACGAATATAGTTGAATTTGATGAGAATCTTTAAAAAAACAAGAGAAGAATTCCTGTTCAGACTCCACTATGCTCATGACACACTCGAGAAGTGTTGTTACCACCATGTGTAGAGAATTACACTCTTATGTTTGCACTGAAGCAATATTGTTAGGGGTGTGTGAACCATCAAAACTTCAACTTGGCTTCGAAACAAGCATCAGCTTCGACTTGGCTTCGAAACAAGCATCAACTTCGACTTGGCATCGAAACAAGCATCAGCTTCGACTTGGCTTCAAAACAAGCATCAGCTTCAACCTGGCTTCGAAACAAGCATCAGCTTCGACTTGGCTTCGAAACAAGCATCAGCTTCGACTTGGCTTCGAAACAAGCATCAGCTTCAACCTGGCTTCGAAACAAGCATCAGCTTCAACCTGGCTTCGAAACAAGCATCAGCTTCGACTTGGCTTCGAAATTAGCATCAGCTTCAACCTGGCTTCGAAACAAGCATCAGCTTCAACCTTGCTTCGAAACAAGCATCAGCTTCAACCTGGCTTTTGAAACAAGCATCAGCTTCGACTTGGCTTCGAAACAAGCATCAGCTTCAACCTGGCTTCGAAACAAGCATCAGCTTCGACCTGGCTTCGAAACAAGCATCAGCTTCGACCTGGCTTCGAAACAAGCATCAGCTTCGACTTGGCTTCGAAACAAGCATCAGCTTCGACTTGGCATCGAAACCAGCATCAGCTTCGACTTGGCTTTGAAACAAGCATCAGCTTCGACTTGGCATCGAGACCAGCATCAGCTTCGACTTGGCTTCGAAACAAGCATCAGCTTCGACTTGGCTTCGAAACAAGCATCAGCTTCGACTTGGCTTCGAAACAAGCATCAGCTTCAACTTGGCTTTGAAACAAATTCTGGATTCGAATCTTCACCAATAAAAATATTGACAACTAAAATACCACATTTATGTTCAACTACAGCCATTCTGAGGTGTTTTGTACGAATTAAATTTTATAAGGAAAAAATATGAAGAAATCGAAATACATGTTGTTATAATAACTTGATTTATCAGATTGAAACAAAATATTACAAACAATTGTGCTACTAAAAATTTTCCAATTAACTTTAGTGCATAAAGTAAGATAATAGCCATAATATAATATTTATTTCAAGCATAAAACTACTAAAAGAAAATAGTTGAACTTCGATTCAGCTTTGAGAATATTTCATATATTCGATTATCATTCACTTCGAATTAAAAAAGTGGACTTCATAGAACACTAAATATTTTATTTATTTTGGTCAAATAAGTTTTTATTTATAATTTTTAAAAATCTGTGTTGCTTTCTGTTCTGCCTTTAGAAAGAAGTACGAGTAACGAAACCAGCCAAACAAAATGTGTTGCCTGAATTTTGAGAAACAACATTAATTAACACTGTAGTGTTGTGTGACGAGTTAAACATATATTCCAGGTCATAAAAACAGACCTGCCAACTCGAAGAACTCTAAATTCTCAACGATATTCCTCATAAAGAAAATTGGGATCAACATTTTCCCATCCAACAGTTGTTTGGATGATTTTAACTTTTTATCTTTCGAAATTGAAATTTTTATTCATTTTTTAAAATCTTGATCCTTAATTGTAATTGAGTTGATAATATTTTTGAAAAAGAAGTATTATTTAAGCTAGGAATAGAAATACTGAAAAAATGCCACGATGAATATTTAAATCGGTCGTAGCTGTGCCCCCACCGAATGATATTGTGACAGAGATAAACGTGTGACTGATGTATCGAGGGATATCGTGGGCAGTGTTCCTTCATTAATTCGGGATTAAGAGAGTAAGTTTTCAGAGCCCACCAACAACATAACTCCCATAACTCTTGGCAAGAACTCTTATTGGAGGGAACGTGTAACTGAATTTGTGGGGGAGGGGACAGGTGTAACAATCGGGGGAGGAGGTGAATAATGAGAAATAGCGCAAGACTAAGAATACAACATTCACTCGGATTACATGCCAGTTATAGCCACGTCCTGACCAGTAAAATGAACCTTGATTAATTAAGTCTAACGGTGACCTGGCGGTCTAGGGGTAAGGTGTCAGACTTCTGTGCTGGCGGCCGGGGTTCAATCCTCGAACGGGTAGTAAGACGTGGTGNCGGTCTAGGGGTAAGGTGTCAGACTTCTGTGCTGGCGGCCGGGGTTCAATCCTCGAACGGGTAGTAAGACGTGGTGCTAATAATAATAATAATAATAATAATAATAATAATAATAATAATAATAATAATAATAATAATAATAATAATAATAATAATAATAATAATAAAGTCTAAGAAATCTGCAAATTAATATTCGGTAGGAATAAACCCACACCAATGGTCGCTCTAGTGTTAGACTGAAGCTGGAGAGATCATGGTTACAGTCATAGTGCAGTGACCTGACGGTGTTTCCCAAGTTATTTCACACCCTCCCTACGCACTCAATACAGGTACATTTCCTCTAAAACACTACTTACTCATTTCCACTCAATGAGTGTAATCAATATCTAGTATTACCTGAACAGGTACTTTAGACTCGTTTGGAATTCTAAGAAAGAACTTACCAGAAAACCGGGACCGGAAAGCCAGCAACGTTGCATGTCAGAAAAACAGTGGTGCCAACAGGAGAGAGAAGAACTTTCCAACCTTCAAATTTCTCACCGGGGGACTTGGGAGGGATGTTACTGGTAGGTTCTGAAAGGTCAAGGAGAACTATGGTAGATTGACGGTCGGTGTGGCAGAGAACACTCCAGGTGGCCTTAATGGAGGTTAGGAGTCGAGACAATGACCAAAGAGAGAAAGAAATAGTCAGATCAAGATGGACGGTAGGTGTGGTTTATGAAAGAATCAAAACCAGTTTTTACAAATTCCTACAGGATGTTTTACCCAGTCATTCAACAATGTCACAGATCCTTAGAAAGGACCTCCGCCAAGGACATCAAAAATAGGACATTCTGATGTTATGAATTCCAGCCAAACGTTTGCTATTAGCAATATAAGCGGTTTAAATAATAGGTGTATAAATATAGCAAGAAAATGGTAAATGGAACACTGTCCGATAATTACAAACATTATTAAAAGTACCTTTTCATATTCATACGCCAAGTCATGTGATCTTGAGCTGTCAATGTTGACGGATATTATTAATACATATATAATAACAATAATAATATAGTAAAATGTTATCGATCTTGACCACAAATAAATAGTAAGCTAAGTAAGCCTATTAATAGTATGATAATTATGCTTATTAATAATAAGCTAAAGGTTCCAGGTTCGACTCCCGTGTCCAGGTGTCATTTTCCAATTTAAAGAATATGACATTTAGATGCGGTGTTGACCGTAATATCAAACATAATAGCTTGGCTCTTTAATCCATCATGATACATGCATTTGTACATTTGGCAGCTTACGGCCAGCAACCGAGACAATGACGTTGTCTCAGAGTTCTGTGCGTTGTTTCAGAGTTTTGTGTGTTGTCTCAGAGTTTTGTGCGTTGTCTCAGAGTTTTGTGCATTGTCTCTAAGTTTTGTGTGTTGTCTCAGAGTTCTGTGCATTGTCTCAGAGTTCTGTGCATTGTCTCAGAGTTCTGTTATCTTAATTGACCACTTACGTGGAGCTGAAAACGTGAGTGAAGAATTACCCTGGGGATGGGACAGTTCCTGGATAGCTCAGTGGTTAGATCATCGGCGTGCTAAACCAGAGGTCCCGTGTTCGATTCCACGCATCCTAGTGTGTTCTTAATGTAGTCAATATAACAATTACCATTTTTAAAAACCGCATCACATCCATCGATTGGCACATGGTCTAAATATCAAGTCCGTTTAGTCTAGTTTTCCCAACAACAAGGAGGTAGGGGTTCAAATACCTGCAGAGTATAGTGAAGGGGTGGGGTGAATTCCACCGTCCTTCCCCTTAAATTCAGGTATATATCCTCTAAAGGCTACCTCTCTCATCACTGCCCCATTAGTGCCAGTAATATATTATAGTGAGACACGGTGAAATGATAATACAGGTTTGGAGAGAACCTTCAAAAGTTGTTCATATTCAAAAAACACAACACTTTTAAGTTGATAACACCTGCAGGTGAGTGTCGGCTAATTCTCCAGGACAATGACACCTGCAGGCGAGTGTCAGCTAATTCTCTAGGAGAATGACACCTGTAGGCGAGTGTCAGCTAATTCTCCAGGAGAATGACACCTGTAGGTGAGTGTTGGCTAATTCTCCAGGACAATGACACCTGTAGGTGAGTGTTGGCTAATTCTCCAGGACAATGACACCTGTAGGTGAGTGTTGGCTAATTCTCCAGGAAAAAGATACCTGTAGGTGAGTGTCGGCTAATTCTCCAGGACAATGACACCTGCAGGTGAGTGTCGGCTAATTCTCCAGGACAATGACACCTGCAGGTGAGTGTCGGCTAATTTTCCAGGACAATGACACCTGTAGGTGAGTGTTGGCTAATTCTCCAGGACAATGAGACCTGCAGATGAGTGTCGGCTAATTCTCCAGGACAATGACACCTGTAGGTGAGTGTCGGCTAATTTTCCAGAACAGGAAGCATAAGAAACCTTCCTTTGTCCAAGGTTATTTCAATTTGTATCTGATATTTTAACTAAACTTTAATTGATGATGTTTTATGAATAAAAAATAATGTCCTTCATACTTTAAATAGATTTAAAGATCTTTACCCCTTACACCTCCTTGACAACCGGTCGTGGGCCCCTCTGTGTGTGTGTGTGTGTGTGCGCAGGCACTCACTCTGAGTAGTGTGAATTCAACTATTCCCAGCTTGCACACACTATGTCACAGTTGGTAGCTTGCATGTACTATGGCACAGTTGGTAGCTTGCACGCACCTGAATGCTGGGATGGGGTAGCCTTGGACCGTACAGGTTAATACAGTAGCAGAACAATAGGGAGCAGACATTTTCACCCCTGTGATATGACCTTCCTTGACCTTGGGGGCTACACTAGTTCGAGGCTCTATAAATAGAAAGAAGTTAAAGGATATCGTATTATAATTCAATATTGCAAAAAAATGAATCGATAGTTGTCAAAATTTGACTCATTTAAAGCTGTATTTATAGTGTAGTATCGGTAGCCAACCAATCTCCCAGTGTAACAAGCAGTTCAGGTCAAATGGGGGATTGGTTGACGTCTGACTATATTATAATTACAAACCTTAAACAAAATCGATCCAGCATTTAAATAAAAAAACGCAATCACACTTTAAATTAAGAGTTAGCCAACTATTTTATTTAATCTTTTAGAAATATACGACACATTATTTTTTATAATGGCCAGATTTTCAAAAACTATAAAACAGTCAAAGTGAAACGAATCTGAGATGTGTTCTTTGTCCATCCTGAAAAGTAGCAATCTTTGGCTTACAGACTAGCACCATAGTGTGATCAGTCAAGGTAAGACGTGTATAAATGAATGCGGAAGTACCTGAACGCAGGGGCAGGGAAACCCTGGGCATTGCACTGTAGCGAGATGGTCCTTGTCTGTCCTACTCTCTTTTTGATGCTGCCTACTTCCTTGTCCTTAACATTGGGCGCAAGACTCGTTTGGGGCTCTGCAAGTCAGAAACCCAACCGTTCATTGATACCCACACCCCGATAGGTTCTCGAGATAAAGAGACAGAAATCAAACGTGTATTTTAAGAAGTAGGTCCAAGATGTGCATTATGAAAAAAGGGAAATATATGAAGACAGCATTTTTGATTGGTTTATTGACGTTTCCTACCCGTGATGTCGCCAAGATAGGCTTCTTCAGGTTAGTGTATGTCTTATTTGGATTCACATTGAAACAATATCCACAACTTCTCAGATAATTATAAAAATAGTAATTCCTATACAGTCACAAAACTACTGTTTTTCCATCCACAGTTTTGTTTTTAATCACGTTTTTCAGATCGTTTGTGGCAGTCTTCTTGCCAGGAGGTAGATTTAAAAAAAAGTATGTCGAAGAATTTGCCTATCTAAAAAAGGACGCAAGAAAAAGTATATTTTGAAATGCAAATCAATACTGTACAGACTCAAATAGTAGAGCGAGTGTTTATACTCGTCGGTCGGCGAGGGGAAGTGTTACCAGCAGATAAAACGAGAGGACCTCAACATGGTGAACTGCTCATTCCCCCTCTCTTTCTATTTAGTACACAGGTGTATTAGTGTGCGTTTAGGTGCACCATGTTAAGATAGAACCTGCTTAGAATTAACCAAACAAGCAACATCTGTTAGATACAAGTTAACTAACATATGGCTGTATTGAAGAAATTCATTCAGGAAGGGGAAAAGAGATGTAGGGGAGGGATGTGGGGGATGACTGGTGATAACCAACAAACGTGACCATAATTTGCATTAAAAAAACAACTCAAATTCAACTAAATATATTTTCTTCAATTTCATGCAGGTGACCTGGCGGTCTAGGGGTAAGGTGTCAGACTTCTATGCTGGCGGCCGGGGTTCAATCCTCGGTCCCGGCACAGATTTATCTGATCACCAAACCCTTCCTTCACCTCTGACAAGACATCTTGTGAATGTGGGGAATGCCAGGCCTCCACCGTGGTTCGGATTCCACGTTAAACTGTAGGTCCTCCATTTCATCTCACAATCACCCTACCATTACACATTAGCGTAAGTGCGTATAACCCGAACAGGTAGTAAGACGCGGTGCTAATAATAATAGTAATAATTTCATGCAAGCTATGTACTGTGAATTATTTAATGCTATCATTTCTAAATAATTATATTGTGATCCATAGTGTTCTAATTGAAAAGTTATTGTAGAAAGATGTCTAGTGAGATGTTCGGTGGCTCTAACCAAACGTCCGCCCCTTGTGCGTGCTACTGTACCTGAATGCCGGCGCGGGGTACCCTTGAGCCGAGCACAGGAGGGCAGAGACTCTACCCCGACCAACAAACTGTTTCAACATGCCGACAGCCTTGTCCTTCACTTGGGGGGACAGACTTGTCTGTGGCTCTGGAACCAACCACGGAACTGGGGTCACCCGCTGGCCGAGGGGAGGGGTACACTTGCCGGGACAATACCAAAAACTGAGCAGAATGTAAACAGAAGGGGGAGCGATTTTTTCACTGTGTCTTAGTGCTCGTTTGGGGCTATACATGGGTATATTGATTACGCTAATTAAATAAGGAAGAGGAAGGCAACATTTTGAATGAACTGCACCTATCTTTGCATGGAAGATGGAACCATTTAGCAAGAGAAAAAGAACTCAGTACACCCAACTGGGATACAAACCCTGATCTCCTGTTACCGGCAATCCAGTCCATCCCACGAGTGATGTGTTAAACCATGTTATTATTATTATTATTATCACCACGTCTTACTACCCGTTCGGGTTATACGCACTTACGCTAATGTGTAATGGTAGGGTGTTTAACGTGGGATCCGAACCACGGTGGAGGCCTGGCATTCCCCACATTCACAAGATGTCTTGTCAGAGGTGAAGGAAGGGTGTTAGACCATGTTGGTATGTGATGTTTTAAACCCCCTAGCAGACGCAACCCAAACTACGTTGAACTATAACTGTGGAAATTAAATTTTGTTACGGACACTTACATCTTTCAAATGTATTAAATATTGTAGAGAGAGATGATTTGAATCCACACATCCATTACAGACTCTGCCTTAATACATGAGTGAAGAATAATCCTTCACACAGGGTGATTCCTTGATAGCTCAGTGGTAGAGAATTGGTGCACTTAAGCCAAAGACCCCTGGTTCGATTCCCTGTGTCTAGATATAATTTGTTCAACTATATTTACTACCTGAAGTTATGATGTTTAGATACAGCCGATTGTGTGTGTGTGTGTGTGTGTATATATATATATATATATATATACACAAAATATCACTCGCTTCGGTGGCCGCATGGTTTATGGCGCTACTCCCGCAATAAGACCTAGACTAGACTCCGATGACTGGGGGATTGTGGGATTGATCCTGGTCTGGTATAGTGAAGGTAGCTTTTCCTAAAAATTGTTTCTTCCCTTATCTACGCAAGTGCAGGCACACTTCCTCTAAGTTAAACCTTCCTATATGTAAAACCATTAGCGTAATTAGTATATAAACGAACAAACCGGATGGATAGTAAGACGAGATGCTAAAAAAAATAAAAAAATAAGATAAATTAGTGTGTTAAATAAAGAATAATATTCCAAAAATTAATGATGTTCCAACTACGGCCACCCGAAGAGTTTTAACAATCAGCAAACGTTTGAAATATTTTAGCTTGCAATCCACACGCCTTTTTTTTCCAAATAAAACAATACAGGAATGATCTTATTTACACAAATTACTTTGAATCGTACAAATACTTATCAAAATTAACCGGGCCATTTTTGTGTGTAATAAAAGCGAAACATTTCCAAGGAGTCCAAACAACGGCTCACCTGAACACAGGGATGGGGTTGGCTTGCGCGTTGCAGGGGAGGACAATGGCGCCCAACTGAGCACCAATCACGGCGTCCAGTTTGAACTTGTGGGGAAGTCGAGGGGGTGTGCTACCGATTGACTCTACAAGACAACAAACATCGGACTGTTCAAGCGTGCTCACACAATCAGTTGGAATTGAGTCGTGAACACTTAGATATGTTGTCCTCCAACGGTTGAAATTATTATGGTTAAGTAAAATGACTGACGAGTGCGTGTGATTGAGACAGACGGTGGCAGGAGAGACGGTATAGTGAGACGAGGGAAGCAGGGAGAGCTTTTAAGAGACCTAGTACGGAAAAGAGAAGTGCCCTTGAAGTGCAAGGAAGTGCTGTACAAAGCACACTTCATACTCATAGTAACTCATGTGACGGAAACTCAGACCTTGGCTCTATAATAGAAACAAGGACAGTGGAGGTAGGATTAGGAACGAAGATGTAAGGTCTAGAGTTAGTAGAGGAAGCTAGACTGAGATGGTATGGACATGTAACGAGGACAGAGGGAGATGGAAGAAAGGGAAGGAGGATCAATGTGTGGGAGGACAGAGGGAGATGGAAGAAAGGGAAGGAGGATCAATGGTGGGAGGACAGAGGGAGATGGAAGAAAGGGAAGGAGAAATAATGGTGGGAGGACAGAGGGAGGTGGAAGAAAGGGAAGGAGGATCAATGGTGGGAGGACAGAGGGAGATGGAGGTGTTTTACTAAGTGGACCTGACCCGGCCACAGGCTGGGAGCAGTTCATGATGATGAGTAATATTACTTTAAATAAAAGTGGGTTGTTTAATTCCTTTATTATGATGATATATGATAATGCAAATTGTTACCATGCATAAAAAAAAATGACAGATTTAATCATGAAATTGAATATAGTGATGATCCAAAATTAAAATAATCACGTTCTCAATAGTGCATACCAATTTCAAGAAAAAAATAAAACAAAATACAAATAATTGGTAAAAAAAAAGGCCAGTTGATTTTTTGAAATATGCAGGAAAATAAAATACCATGATTTCATGCGTGGGTGTCAACATTATCTACCCAGGCCCCAGGCCCGTCACATTATCTACCCAGGCCCCGGGCCGGCCACATTATCTTCTTACCTGATTATCGGAACGGGGAAAGCTTGAGCCTCGCATAAAAAACCAAATCCTCTCCCATTTTCAACGTCAAACCAATTTGATTTGGAAGTTTTGGGGAAATTTGGTGGTGCCCTTCCCACAGGTTCTGCATGATATAAAAAGGGAAAATTATCAAGTTTTACTTTTAAAAAAAAAGTATAATTTGTACTACTTATTTTTACTTTTGAGGCCAACAAGTACTTAAAAATTTAGAATATTTTTTAAGGGTTTTGATGGATTTGTCAAAAGTTGGTCCACGATAAATACAGCAAGTTTTACTTTCTTTGATGTACTTGGGTAAGCATTCAAGACTAGCTCTATCAGCCTTACCTTGATTGATTACACCATGACCAGCCTCGGTGGCGTAGTCGGCTAACGCGCGAGTCGTGTTGAGCTCGACTGCTGAGGACGGGGAGATCGAGGTTCGAATCTCGGTCGGGTGAACAGGGTGTGGTTTTTCCTAAATGGTTTCCCACTCTCCCTCCACGCAAATGCGGGTTCACTTCCTCTAATTCAACCTTCCCAATTCCTAATTCATTAAAGTAATTGGTACTTAAAGCGTATAACCCGAACGGGTAGTAAGACGCGGTGCTAAAATATTATTATTATGATTACACCATGGCCCTATTGTAGAAGTTTCCCCATAGTGTAAACAATCAAGGTAAGTTACCACTGTTCTCATTAAACAGAGTGTACAACCTAGAAATAGATCTTGTCAGGATATCAACCAGAGTCCATGTTAGTTGCGTATCGCTATCCAGTCAGTGGTGAGGGAAGAGGACTTCAGACAAACACCGAACTACGTCACAGTAAGTATCCGCTGTCAGTGCTGTGTCACCTGAATGCTGGAGCGGGGAATCCCTGGGCCTGGCAGAGCAGAGTGAACGCTTGACCTGCGTTCGCCCTGAACGCCTCACCCGTCCTAGAGCCGGGGAACTTGGGAGGGGACCCGCCAGAGGGCTCTGCACACACATGTACAACAAGATCTGCTCTCAATCGTTACGTACAAATATATCAAGCTAATTTAGTAGTGGTGAGGAAGGTAGGATTTTAGAGGAAATATACTTAAATTTGCATTTAAAAAGAGTGGGAAATGATTTATGAGCACTTTCCCTTGTTACACTTGAGCAGGATTCAAACCCCAATCTCCTAGTCAATTAATTTCCAGTCTATTTTTAGAGTGAGGCCCTAGGCCATGGGTGTCAAACTTTTGAGTCGATTCCTAATTCTGCGCGGCCCGCGGTTCTTTTGACGAATTTTGGCAGCACATGAATGTGTAAACAGTTGTTTTCATTTATGAAAAATAAAAAACCTCAGAGCAATCACCATGTCTTAAAGACACATGTTATGTCATTACTCATTAATTATTAAATTGACCATGACAAAAGATTCATTCACACTTTTACTGTAAATTAAATAAGGGGGAGTTGTTTTGGGCTTAAGATGGTTACAATAATCAGTTTTTTTTTTATTTGTCCCCGCCTTCCCCCCATAAAATTTTTGATTTGACCCTTTTGATCAAACAAGTTCAACATGTCTGCCTTAGACCATTGTTATTCAACCTGGGGTTCGTGAACACATTTAGGAGGTTTGTAAATGTAAGGCCATCCGATATGAGAACGCCATTTTCTTTTCTCTCTCCCAGATATTGCGAGTAAATGATTGTAACTTTTATTACTTATGAAAACGGTGACCTGGCGGTCTAGGGGTAAGGTGTCGGACTTCTGTGCTGGCGGCCGGGGTTCAATCCTCGGTCCCGGCACAGATTTATCTGATTACCAAACCCTTCCTTCACCTCTGACAAGACATCTTGTGAATGTGGGGAATGCCAGGCCTCCACCGTGGTTCGGATCTCACGTTAAACTGTAGGTCCTCCATTTCATCTCACAATCACCCTACCATTACACATTAGCGTGAGTGTGTATAACCCGAACGGGTAGTAAGACGCGGTGCTAATAATAATAATATTACTTATGATGTGTTCTAGTAAGTGAAATGTTCTGATGTATTTGTAGAACAATGTTGGTGAGATCAGCAAGTGAAGGATGGGAGACATGCACCCATGAGATCAGCAAGTGATGACGCTCGATATAAGACAGGAAGGACCCCGACTGACCTGGCGCTGGGAACAGGGTGGGCCTGAGCCTGGCACAGCAAGGATACGAATGAGGTCACAGGTTTCCTCAGTACAGTGACCTTGGCTGTCGGAGGGACATTGGGGGCTGTGCTACTCACAGGCTCTACCAACCAAACAAAACAAAAAAACAACACACTTAGAACCCCGGGAATGCCTGCATTTTAATTATGTCAATCGTCTCCCCTGCCAACAGGACTAAACTTTAATAAAGTTTTGTTTTTAAGAGGCACTACGTATCTTTATCCGAGTTATAAGCATATGTACTGACCAAGCTAATGGTTTTAGGAAATACTAAGTTATATTTAGTGAAAGTGTACCCAAATTTGTGTGGAGGGAGAGTGTAAAACCATTATTTAGGGGAAAATACTTTCAGTACACTCGACCGAGAGCTCGGCTAAAAATTCCAATTCATCCCCCTCCAGCCGAGGTAAGTTTTGTCAGCACTAAGCGACGTTCATTATTTCACGATTAATGACAAAGAACGCATATAACGTTGGATTTTTGTCCGCTATTTAAAAATGGCTTCGTAGAGTTAAGCTAATGAGTTAGTTTGATAAGAAATATAAACAATGATTATAGATGAAATTAAGATTACATTTTAAGAAACACATATTTAAAGACAATCTCGTTGAAAGTGTTGGATCCACGAAGCACAGCACATTTAATGTGAAAGGTCTTACCTTGACTGATTGCACTATGGCGACGCTTATAAGACAGGGCCATAGCGGAGTCTGTAAAAGTAAAACTGCTACAATTAAGGATGGCCCGGAGCGCACATTACGTAGACCGAGCTTCACGCTAAAAGGATCTACCTCACCTGAATAACGAGACAGGGTAAGACTGGGCCTCGCACAACAAACTGTAACTCGTGTTGCTTTTCGTCTCGAAAGAATCGGACTTTGCAGACTTGGGAGACTTAGGGGACACCCGTCCTACAGGTTCTGTCATCAAGAGGCAGATAAAGGACACTTGTTTGAGAATATCAACAAACATTACAATGTGACGGTGAAGAATATTGAAAGAAAGTCACCTGAAGGCCGGAGCTGGGAAGCCCTGTGCGTTGCAGAACAACACAAACGGTTTGGTCAGCTTCGAGCGGAACGACCGGAAGTTTTCGGTTTCCCTCCCTGGGACTTTCGGGGCCGAGCCACCGGAGGGTTCTAAATGAGGGGGAAAAGGAGGGGTATGATTTTAGAATACCGCTCACTTGTGTTGGCCCAACAACAGTAGAGTAATATTATCATACCTGTACTTTGTGTTGCGTTTGCTCAGTTGGAGCGCATCTTACTACCCATCCAGGTCATACACATATGTTATATGTTACTACAGTAGCGCCATGACTTCTTTGGTGCTGACTGACAGCTCACAGCTGACGTTTGACAGTCAACATTCAAGTATATACCTAAATTTTGACCGTCAGAAGTGACAGCTGCTAAACACATGTTTTATGCAGATCATGTGGTTCGGCGTAGGGATACATAATTTGGTCTGGTAACTTTTCAAAGCCGTCAGTCAGCACCAAAGAAGCCATGGGGCTACTGTAGTTTACATTAATGTGTTAGAGACGAGGAAGATTGAATTTATAAGAAATTTACCAACATTTGGGTGGAGAATTAGTTCTCGGACATCCGACTGGGGTTTGAACCTCGATCTCCCCATCATCGGCAGTCCCATCTATTGCGAGAGTGACGCCTTTAAACCAGTAGTGCCCCAACTGTGGTATGCATATCCCTGGGAGTACGCAACTTT
>CABFOV010003237.1:43112-53723 GCA_902141375.1 Timema poppense | reverse complement strand
GGAATGCCAGGCCTCCACCGTGGTTCGGATTCCACGTTAAACTGTAGGTCCTCCATTTCATCTCACAATCACCCTACCATTACACATTAGCGTAAGTGCGTATAACCCGAACGGGTAGTAAGACGTGGTGCTAATAATAATAATAATAATAATAATAATAACAGTTGACTTGTATTTAAGCGACCTTGGTGATATTTTACATGATATAGCAGTACAGCCTGTGCCCGTCGAATCCTCACTTTCTCCTGATTACATACCACCTGTCACATAAGCTTACAGCTCTAATTAAACACGCAGACAAAATAAACTCGCATGCACTTTTATAACTAACATCAATACACAGTAACAGGGCTGCCACCTTTTTAAAATACAAAATTACCCGTGTTTCCCAGTTTTTTTTAAGAAGTTTTTCTCTTAAAAAAATAAACAGATAAGCGAAGCAGAGTAAAATTTAATTTTTCAGTCAAATTATTTAACTAGGTTATGTCTAACAGCTTGGGTTATACACATATGTAGTAATTATTATAATGTGTTAGGAATTAAGAAGATTTAATTTAGAAGAAACCCGCCTCAGTGGCGTAGTTGGCTAACGCGCTTGTCGTGTTGAGCTCGACTGCTGAGGATGGGGAGATCGAGATTCGAATCTCGGTCGGGTGAACTGGGGGTGGTTTTTCCTAAATGGTTTTCCACTCTCCCTCCACGCAAATGCGGGTTCACTTCCTCTAATTCAACCTTCCCAATTCCTAATCCATTAGAGTAATTAGTACTTAAAGTGTATAACCCGAACGGGTAGTAAGACGCGGTGCTAAATATTATTATTATTAATTTAGAAGAAATGTACCTGCATTTGCGTGGAGTAGGGAAACTACCCTGTGGTACACCCGACCGGGATTGAACCTCGACCTCATCATCATCATCGGGAGTGTATATCACGAGAGTGACGCCTTAGACCATGCAGCCACTGAAGTGGGTCATATGTTCAGTTAAATCAGTATGTGTTAAGGATTGCAGTTCCCAATTATTTTTTTCTTCTGATATCCAGATGTGTGGCAGCCCTGTGGATAGACGGAGATACGAGGCATGCTCCATGCTACCCCTGAGGGGGGACGACGACGACTCACCGAAAGACCGGCACGGGGAACCCCTGAGCCTGACAGAGAAGTGCGAACCCACGACCCAACAATCTCGCGAAAGAATGGACTCTATCGTCTGTCGAGAACTTTGGGGCCTTGGAACCAACTGGTTCTGTGTCGCAGAGTTTAAAAAAAAAAGAGAAACAAACAATAATGTCACAGGTGGAGTCTGGTGGTGTGCAAGACCGACCTTAAAGGTAAAACAAACTACCTGGACTTGAGGACAGTTATAGAATTACTACGATTGCTGCCCCGAGCGGGGCCGCAGACGGATATGTATCAGGGTCAGCAGGTTCTACCCACGGTGGGATCGTGGTGAGGTCCACAAAAAGTAGTTCTCAATGAATTTCTTTAAATATTAAATCTCTCTGGAAGTAATTAAAAGTTAAAAAAAAAAATGCAATAGGTGCAGACGATATAAACTTCACAAGACTCCAATGAACTCCTAGCCTAAGCGTTGTGGAGGAATCCAATAATATATTTTTGAGGGAGGGGTGTGTGGGGGAAGGAGGGGGGGGGGAAGTTAAAACCGCACTATTATCTCGATACGGCTTCATCTCCATGAAAGTAAGAAATGTCCAATAATTAATTTTTTTTAGCACTGCGTCTTACTATCTGTTTGAGTTATATGCTTATGTATTAATCACGCTAATGATTTTAGAAATTAGGAAGGTTACGTTAAGAGGAAGTGTGCCTGCATTTGTGTGGAGGGAGAGTGGAAAACCATTTTAGATAAATCACCCTCAGTACACCCGACCGAGACAGTATCACATTAGACCATGCAGCCACCGAAGCGGGTTATTATATAATTTGTTCGGTTAGCTACATGTCAAACATTATCTTCAGAAATACATGAATATAGCTAGGTGGAAATTAAACTTAGAGGTTCATAAAAAAATATTAAATCGTCTTAGACGAGGAAAACAAAGCTATAGAGTTATACCAACCCTCCTTGGACGGGAAAATAAATTACCTTTAATGTTCGCAGAAATTTAAAATAGCATGATGTTCATTACATTTCTAAATAAGAGTTTAAATTCTGTCGGCAAACATTTGTTGTACAGCCAACGCTTGCAATCCAGTGGTAGATACCGGCTCTACCGACGGTTCAACACGTGTCTATCAGGGGGCGACAACAATATGGGCGATTCAGAAAGAATGTAAAAAATAATTTATTAAATAAACACCCTTTCATTTATTCTTTCGTTACCAGAGCCTTCCTCCTAATCTCCTAAGATGGGAGGAGCAGATAACAGAAAATGTGCAAGTGAGAGGAGAAGAATTGAAGTAATTTAAAGAGGAAGAATGGTGGAAGGGTAGAGGAAGATGGAGGAATTTGACCAAACAGACTCGGACCCAGGCTGGGAACGGTTATTGTTGATGATGATGATGATGATTAGTCATAATTCCATACTGACGAGTTGGCAACACTGGTCATAACTGATTATCTGAAAATGTCCAGTTGTTAATTGGTGTGCATCACAGTAAGTATATTTTAGCGAGTGTTGCCAGTGATAAGTGGTTTTTTTTTATTTCTTGTTTTACGGGAATAAATTAATTGAGTGAATATTAATGGTCGTGTTGAAACTTAATACTTTTGAAATATTAAGTGTTAATTTGAGAAGTAATAGGGTGACCTGGCGGTCTAGGGGTAAGGTGTCAGACTTCTATGCTGGAGGCCGGGGTTCAATCCTCGGTCCCGGCACAGATTTATCTGATTACCAAACCTCTGACAAGATATCTTGTGAATGTGGGGATTGCCAGGCCTCCACCGTGGTTCGGATCTCACGTTAAACTGTAGGTCCTCCATTTCATCTCACAATCACCCTACCATTACACATTAGCGTAAGTGCGTATAACCCGAACGGGTAGTAAGACGCGGTGATAATAATAATAATAATAATAATAATAATAATTTGAGAAGGGTTAGGGGAGGGGGGACATTGCATGAGACAGAAACAAACACAGATTTCAGACGTCAACAGTTCAGTTCCGGAGCGCCTTACTTGAATGCCGGGACGGGGAAGCCTTGGGCAGAGCATAATAGGACAAATCCTTGGCCAGAAATTCTCTTGATCGAGCTACTTTGGACGTCGCTTGAGAATTTGGGGCCTTTTGCACCCACCGGTTCTGCATGCATACAACAACAACAACAAAAAACTATTTCAAAAATAGGAATTCCATCAACTATTTGTATTATGTAATAAAACAAGATGGCTACAAAACTTTTATTATAACATTCCCTTTTGCATTTCTGTAGCCACTATGAAATATTATGTAAACATGCTTTATAGATTTTAAAACTAAACTTTTGAAAATAAAATAAATCTTGTAATTTAAATAACATTTTTTTTTTAGATTAAATAATCAGTTAAAAAATATCCGTTATGATTTTATTTTATTGAAACCGCAAATAATTTTTTTTTATTGATCTATCATGCTATTTAAGGAAAAGCTAGGCAACATAATTAATTTTAAACTTTCCTAAGTGAAAGATAATTTTGATTTAATTTCAATATTTCAGTTTTTTATGTATAAGCTCAAGCTCTATTTTGTACCGATGAGAAAATGTTGTCTGAATCCAAGTCTTGACCAGCGAGTGGACAGACAGACGGCTACGCATGCACTAGGGCCAACCCGACAAAACCTCCCCCTCACCTGAACAAGAGCAGAGGGAACCCTTGAGCCGGGCACAGTAGCCCAAAACCCTGCCCGGAAGGAATTATGAACGAGCTACTCTTGTCGTTTGTCGAGAATTTGGGCGCTCTCATCCCAACTGGCTCTGAGTGAAAAAAAAAATAAAAAAATGAAAATGTTATTTGTAATCTTTGTAAATTAGGGGCATAGGTCAACAGATGTAAATCAAAAGATATGTCCCTTAGGAGATTTTGTAATCTACGTCAAGTGGTGGGGGTAGCTGCATTGGCACACCAAGCCTAAGGTCCCAGGTTCGATTCCCATGTACAGGCGTCATGTTTCAGTTATGTTTAAATGAATACCAAGCAAATTAGCAACAAAACGACACATAGCCCCCCGCTTCAGTGGCCAAATGGTCTTGGTCGTCACTCTCATGTTAGACGGACCTACCTCTCGTCACCTGTTAAAACTTGTCAGGAACTTTCCCAGTTGACCCTAATGGCTCCTAAAACCCGTAAACTCTGTATCTAGAATGTTCCAACACTTCCCACCTCACATAAGACATCCTGTGTTATCACCCTTCAATGCAGGTTGCGGCCTACCTGAATGCAGGGACAGGGTACGCTTGCGCCGGGCAGAGGAGGCCAAAACCACGCCCCTGACTTTTCACAAATGTGCTACTTCTAGACTCCATGGAGAATTTGGGCGCCCTAGCTCCCACGGGTTCTGTTTGGGTTCGGGAGAAACAATTCAATAGCCTGAATGACAATAGTTTTTTATTTTAACATTTTTATTGGAATTTTTTATCAATGTATTTAAAATATTGCTCCTTATGTTGGGAAAATAAATGCAGTGTTACCAATAAGCAGATGTTGAGTCGCAAACTGACGTGATTCTGTGTGTAAATAAAACTTGTGGTGATCAAATAAACAAAGTTTGATTTGGGTGGTGTATATTATCTAATAATATGAACAAAACTAGTGGACCGTTGCAAGTTATTGCACTCGAAATCGATTCATAGTTGTGTTTTTTAACAAATTTTGTCCACCGTGTCCCTCAATGCATAGGCCCCGGGTGAGGGTAGGAGTATCGGGGGGAGGAGTGAAGGGGACCAGGTGTCACAATATAGGGCTTGGGTCCAAGTCCAGACATATTGGTATGGTTCTGACATCACATTTTCTATAGACACAAACTCAAGAGGTTTTTTTTAGGCGATTGTAATGCAAGTTAGAGAACATCTTTTATCTTACCCCACTCCTTAAGCTTAAGATTTAAAAAACAAAACTTGCCCGAGTCCAACAATTGCCAACTGAATATTATTAAAATCCTTAGTGAATATTATACGTGAGAAAATGCTAGGCATAATATGTTAGTACAAAGAACATAACAATGTTACCACACGAGAAGTGATCATCGGAAACTAAACTCTTACCTTCCGATGCGCTGGCGGGGGCGTCTGCTGACGTAATTACAAACACCAATGGTAAATAAAACTAGAAAGGGTATTGTCTGTCTGAATGGGCTCACCTGATCAAGGGCACGGGGTACCCCTGCCCTTGGCACAGAAGGGCAAACCCTCTTCCAGATTGTCTTACAAGGGAAGAGATCTTAGTTTCAGACGCGAATGTGGGAGCCTTCATTCCGACAGGTTCTGCGATCAATTTCGAGGAAATGAGGGAGAAAATTTTCATATTTTTATGTTTATTTATTTTTTTAAAAAATGTTATTTTAGTTTTGGAAATATCCTGGAATCATATGATTACAGCTCCAACACACATTTATGAACTTGCCGGAGGAAAGATGAAAAAAGTTACATCTATAAAAAAAAATATTGATTAAATGTATCTGGTGTAAGTAATATTACATTTATTTAGGGTAATTAAAAACTAATCTCTCTTTGAATACTTGGGGTGCGGCATAGGGGAGCGTAAGTATTTTACAGTCTTATAGATTTTGTTTTGGTAAAAATAAATCAAATATTTCCCTAATAGCAACATAGAGCTTAGTTTTCTGCACATGTTAATATCAACAGATCTTGAATATCTGTCAAGGGTGTCCTAGAATTTTTTCAAAACTTCTTAAATAAAGAGAACCCGTTTTGACAAAATTCCAGGACACTCTTTGACAGATATTCAAGATATGTTGATATTAACATGTGCAGAAAACTAAGCTCTACGTTGCTACTAGGGAAATATTTTATATATTTTGGCCAAAGAAATGTAATGATATAAAAATTGTAAAATTACTCACGATCCCTTCTGCCACCTCCTTAAGGTAGAAGTGAAGGAAGATCGACAAAAGGGCAGTTTTGTTGTAGTTTTTATGGCAAAACAAAGAGTTTAATTGTCTCCAAGCGGTGATATCAACAGTTGTTGAATATCTGTCATTAGCATAGTGGTATTAGACAATAAACTTTTTTAAATTAAGAGAAAAAGTTTCATTAAATTCCAGGACACCCTTGACAGATATTCAACAACTGTTGATATCAGCGTGTGAAGAAAATAAAACTCTCTGTTTCTACTGGATAAATATTTGATTTATTAGTGGCCTGGTGGTCTAGGGGTAAGGTGTCAGACTTCTGTGCTGGCGGCCGGGGTTCAATCCTCGGTGCCGGCACAGATTTATCTGATTACCAAACCCTTCCTTCACCTCTGACAAGACATCTTGTGAATGTGGGGAATGCCAGGCCTCCACCGTGGTTCGGATTCCACGTTAAACTGTAGGTCCTCCATTTCATCTCACAATCACCCCACCATCACACATTAGCGTAAGTGCGTATAACCCGAACGGGTAGTAAGACGCGGTGCTAATAATAATAATATTTTTAAAAAAATGTTTTTATGTAAAAACTACAAGAATACTGCCCTTAGCCTGCATTATCTACACTCTCACCTGAGTTTTAGATATGTTATTGTGTTGGGGTGTCACGAATGTCCGGAATTTTCCAAAGTTTCCAAAGTAGTTATTTTATGAAAACGCAGGTACTATTCCTTACCTAAATGCTGGCACAGGGAACCCTTGCGCTTGACAAAGCAGAGCAAAGCCTAAGCCCGCCTCTCTATCGTACGAGCTTATTTTGGTGTCGGTGGCGAATTTGGGGCCCCTCGTACCAACGGGCTCTGCAGGACGGAGAGAAGCCGAGTAAAATCAACTCACCAATAAAACCTTTTATGGGGAAATATGAAGCGCCAGACTCGCGCCATTTTGTTTTATTGAGCTATCAACTACTGGTCATTTTTAATTCAATTTCTTGTTTCTTTTGTGTTTTTTACTAACCCATGTTAAACCGAAGCTAACATTCTAACCAGGGCAGTGTCAAGGAGGTTGTTTTTAGGGAATCACCTCCCCCCTCCCCTTTTCCTCAAAGTATTATCCTACTAACATATTAAAATGAGTAAGTGTTTGTTATTATTTAACGCAAAAACCGTTCGCTCGATTGTGATGAAATTTAGCAGGGACATAACTCTTACATCTGGCTAACACGCAGGAAAATTAAAACTTACATCCACCATTTTGTTTCAATAAGGCGCTTAAAAAAACTAAGTTATGAGCTTTTTCTCTGATGTTATTCTTTCATGCAAAAACACTAAATAGATTTTGCTGAAATTTTGTATTGACATAACTTGGATTAACATATGAGCCAATTAAAATTTACATCAACCATTTTGTTTTAATATGGCGGCAACAAAACACGTAATTGTTGGCCTTTTCTCATCTTCAGGTAATCATATTTTCAGTTGAGCAGCTCGGAAAAAGGTTCCTAGATATAGATACGCACAAAACACATCCCAGGTGAAGGACAGGTTGTTATTTTGTTATTAAATTCAGCTTTGTGTTATTTCTTAAGATTGAGGTAAATAACTTATTGGACTCTTGAAATATTTCTAACTCCTACCTACAATCTAAATTAGGGGTTTAAAAAAACCTTTAAATAAGTTTGAGAAATATTTTATGTTAAACAAACTCCTTGTCTTTTATTGGGAGGGGCTTGACTCCACAAGCCAGTGCATGTAATAACCCTAAACGCCCGCCCCCAAAAACTGAAAATATTGAAATAAAGCCCTGCTATTATGGAATAAACTCTTTTCCATGCCAAAAACTATAAGCGTTTTCCTTGGTGAAATATTGCCAAAATGTGGTATGCCATATACTTAAAAAGACTGGCTAGAGAATCAAGCCAGAAGCTCATTTCAAAGGAACTGCCCTTGAATCAACCTGGAAGAGTGTTTTAGTTTCGTGCATCGAAAAGAGACACAGGGGTGATATTTCTTCGATACGGAAACATCGTCTCTTAAAGGAGAGTAAGATCCACACACAGGTTCCCCGACCGACGTGAGAAGTAGGTTAGTATGGTATACCCACAGGCGTGTCACATCTTACCTAAATCTGGGGACAGGGTAGCCCTGGGCCAGGCAGAGCAGACCTAGTCCGTTGCCTGCCTGTCTGTCAAACGAACTTAGCTTGAGATCCGTGGCAAACTTTGGTCCCCTTGTCCCCACAGGTTCTAAGAGGAAATTAACGGAAATACAATCAGCACTGGGTTGAGGGGGGATATAGGTTGAGGTGTAGAGAGGTGAAGGAGGGTTTACTGTATATATATATATATATATATATATATATTTGTATCTTCCTGGAATCTACTGGTATCTGTGCTCTGTATTATTTTATTAGCAACAACGGAATGGATATAATTCAAACAACGGAATTAATGGAATTGAAAAATGTTTTAACTTTTATTGTTAAGAAACATTTTATTTTTGAACTACCAGTTTAATTTTTTTTATATAAGCTAGAATATATTTCCAGTGACATTTAAAATCAAATGATCAACTCAAATTAGTTTGATCAAAATTCAATGAAATGTTTTATTTCCCATAAAAAAATGTGTCTTACCACCCATTTGGGTCGTATGCATTTGTACCAACTACGCTACTTCATTAAGGATGATGAAGGTTGAATCTTAGATGCGGTGTGCCCACATTTGTGTGTAGGAAGAGTGAAAAACCACCGTCAGTACACTGGACCGGGTTCAAATCCCAATCTCCCAGTCATCACCGGTCTAATCTATTGCAAAAGTGGTGCCTTAAACAAGAAATGTTCCAAACCGAGTTCCCCCATAGTATCACAGGCTTCATGAGGCAGTTTTATAACATTCTTTATTGGTTTTTCACACTATAAAATAGCACCAGTAATTAGAACTACAAATTTTTTTCAAATTTGGATCAAGGACATTTGCCAAAAGAGCACGTGTTTTCCGTTTGTTTATGCCAATACTTTTATATTTGAAAAATGTAACTGTCTTTATTGAACGTTCTCGTAATATTAGTGAACATGTTTTTGATGAGGGTTCCAACATGTTTGTTTCTGGTTCAAGGGTCCCCTCGGTCTAAAATGTTTGGGAGCCCCTGTATTGGACCATTCAACCACCAAAGCGGGTAAATCTTTCTTCTGCGAGAATAAAGTACTAAGGTTGTTTATATACATCACACGGTCAGTAAAGTTATTTAGATAAACCTGTGTTTGTGTCCTCTTAGAGCGCATTAAGAACTTTAAACTTCCTTCACACGTAATATAACAGGATTCAGAGAGGGAAGGGGATGTTTACATTGGGGGAAAGTATCAGTTGGTGAACTAGTATCTAGATGGTAATTTTGAAAACATGTCTGCCTGTCTTACCTAAATGCTGGGACGGGAAAGGCCTGGGCTTGACAAAGAAGAGCGAACCCGAGTCGAGACCGTCTTACGATTGAGCCACTTTTAAGGTCAGAGGAGAAGCTAGGAGCTTTCGCGCCCACCGGTTCTATCGAGAATAAAAAAACCGAGAGTAATTTTTCTCTTGAATCGGGTTTTACGCTTATGTACTAATTATACTAATGGTTTTAGGGATTGGGAAGGTTATATTTTGAGGAAGTGTACCTGCATGTTCGTGGAGGAAGAATGGAAAACCAATTTGGTAAACCAACCTCAGTGCACCAGACCAAGATTCTAACCTTGATCTTCCCATCATCGGCTGTCTAGTCTCCTGCGAGACTAGCCCCTTAGACCATGTGGCCATTGAAGCGAGTCAAGAGTAATGATCCCAACAAGTGGATGGAATAGGAAGAGGTTGGGTTGAGTATTGGGGATTTATTTTTTAGTTTTGTTTCCATTTTAATATTAACTAACAAACAAAATCACGACTGTTTGAAATATCAAAGATTAGCTTTACCATTTTCAAATAACACCAAAATACACACAGGATTTAAAAGTTTTAATTGCAATCCCCACTGACTGAGTAAGAGAAGGAGTGCCTAAGTTTGTTAGAAGAAGTGACTAACCTATTGCTAGGGACAGGGTGACCCTGAGCCTGGCACAGGAGGGACAAGGGTCTGCCCAAAGCCCGCCGCACCACATCAAACTTGGCGGTGGACGTGATACCTGGCGCGGTGCTGCTCACGGGCTCTGCGAGACCAAGCACGGACCGAGTCAACTTTGAATACAGCCCTATCTTCATAGGGAGGACATCTTTACTAGATCTGCTTTCATGTGTTCATACGTCAAGTCATGTAATGTACAGCTGTCGCTTGCGATAGATATTATCATTATTATTATTATTATTATTATTATCATTATTATTATTAGCACCGCGTCTTACTACCCGTTCGGGTTATCCGCACTTACGCTAATGTGTAATGGTAGGGTGATTGTGAGATGAAATGGAGGACCTACAATTTAACGTGGAATCCGAACCACGATGGAGGCCTGGCATTCCCCACATTCACAAGATGTCTTGTCAGAGGTGAAGGAAGGGTTTGGTAATCAGATAAATCTGTGCCGGGACCGAGGATTGAACCCCGGCCGC
>CABFOV010003237.1:24307-35836 GCA_902141375.1 Timema poppense | reverse complement strand
AGGAGGAGTTACAGAGGAAGGAGGAGTTACAGAGGCAGGAGGAGTTACAGAGGAAGGAGGAGTTACAGAGGAAGGAGGAGTTACAGAGGCAGGAGGAGTTACAGAGGCAGGAGGAGAGTAGAAACCACCACCAACGCGTTACCAGAATTCAAAGCCTGACTTCTTCGTTATCCTACTTGAGTCACACACATCTTATCAAACTGCACTTTCCCACGATTTACGATTTCCGGTAAACAAAAGTAGATTTGTTATAGAATTAAACACATCTCGACTAATTTTATATCAAGTAGTTTAGTGGTACATTTATTATTTGTTTAAGTTATACGAAAAAAATATTCCGAGCGGAGTCGATTAATTTCCAATTTCGAGGTAAAGAAAATAGCGCTGGTTCGATACAATGCTTAGTTTAATAATATAATAATATTTAGCACCGCGTCTTACTACCCGTTCGGGTTATACACTTTAAGTACTAATTACTCTAATATGTTAGGAATTGGGAAGGTTGAATTAGAGGAAGTGAACCCGCAATTGCGTGGAGGGAGAGTGGAAAACCATTTAGGAAAAACCACCCCCAGTTCACCCGACCGAGATTCAAACCTCAATCTCCCCGTCCTCAGCAGTAGAGCTCAACCTGACTAGTGCGTTGGCCAACTACGCCACCGAGGTGGGTAATGCTCAGTTTGAGACGAATTGTGTTGTTAAGTGATTTGCTAGACAAAGGTTACCCATACTTGTTTTTTGATAGAAACTATTAGAAAAAATGACTTGCATTAGTTAATGTGAACATAACTCCCCTCCAGTGGTCAGGTGGTAAAGGCGTCAATCTCACAATTGGTTGAATTGATGATAGCGTGATGATAGGTGTTCAAATCCCAGTGTGGTGTGTGAATGAGGGCACATTCCTTCTAGATTCTACCTTTCTCATCCTTATCTCACGAGTACAGGGTGGTCTGAAAGGGTCATAAGATGCGGCACACAAACAACTGGAGGTATTTAGTTGACACAGCTCTTTATAGTGAGTAAGATAAAAAATAAAGTTAGTTGGAGAATTCAAACGCTCACCTAAATCCTGGGACAGGGAACCCTTGAGCAGGACATGGCAACGCAAAACTTTGTTCAACCCTGGTTTTCAAACCCTGGATGTTGTCGAGGGAGGAAAATTTCGGGGCAGCGCTGCCCACCGGTTCTACAAGTAAACAAGACACCCCCACCGAAAATTATGTCAATAGAATATTTATAGTAGGTAAGCTTAAGTTGAATCAAAGTCACTGTGAGTTAAAGACTCCATTGTGATAGATTTTGTTAACATTTTTAGAACCAAATAAATTTAAAAAAGTGTTCAGTAGGTTGTTATTTTTAACAACGGTGTGTTTGAAGATTCTGGGAGATGAAGGAGGCACAGGACAGGGAGCATTGGCGGTCTAAGAATGGACCTGTCGCAAGACAGAACACCTAATAATAATATGTTTGATATAAGTAATAATTTGTGTTGCTTTGCATTGAAATTAAAATTTAAAGGTAATTTAGAATAAAAACGCTCACATTTACGTGGGGAGAAGATAGTAAAACAGCATGACCAATTTAACCCCCCTCCCCCCCTTCCCATTAAAAACAGAAATTTTCCTCATTGAAACCTAGCAAGCTATATATAAATATATAATTTTCTCTTACCTAATCTACAAAATTCCTTTGACTAGACCAGATATAAGGCATTCACGAGCTAAGTTTACCTGAATGACAGCTCGAAATGTTACTAGAAGTAGTCCCTAATATATCACTACGCCAACAGCTGACATCTATCACTTTGGATGACTGTGATGAAAACAGATGGTAATATATTAATGTGATAGTTAACCACAATGATTTAGGCCAATATTATTTATATATTTATTTTAGGTCAGACACAAATTTTATTTATCGTTTTATATTTCCCTTTTCCCTTAATGACTACCTTATAAAACCACGGATAGAAAACCACCCCAACACAAAGTTCCAAGACTCAAACCTGAACTGTGAAGATGTCCGTCCAACTGTGTAGTTGAATTTGATTTTTTATTTCTTGTACTATCGTCTAAAAAATATCTTTCGGGCAGTTATTGCGACAAGTGTTCCAAAATATTAGTCTTACTACAAATAGAAAATGAATTATTATTTTTCTTATTGCGTCTTAGTTCTTGTTTATATTGGTGGGATATGGATGGTATTGATGAGGAGGGTAGAATTTTCAAGGAAATGTGCAATCAATGGTGCAAAGGGAGATCGGGAAACAAGCACGTAAAAACCACCCTCACTACACCCAAACCAGGATTCTAACCCTTGTCTCCCTGTCGGTGGCAGCCCGGTACAACACGAGACCGTGCGACCACCCGATGTGGGGAAATAAAGTAGAGCTATTGGACAACCAAGTTATTTACGTCTTTGAGACAGTAACAAAGACGTTCACCTGCAACGAGCACGCTCCAACCTCAAACGTGGCAATTAAATAAAGTATACGGCCGCAATGTGAAAAATATGATATATTGGTAAATAATAATAATATTTAGCACCGCGTCTTACTACCTGTTCGGGTTATACGCTTTAAGTACTAATTACGCTAATGGATTGGGAATTGGGAAGGTTGAATTAGAAGAAGTGAACCCGCATTTGCGTGGAGGGAGAGTGGAAAACCATTTAGGAAAAACCACCCCCAGTTCACCCGACCGAGATTCGAACCTCGATCTCCCCGTCCTCGCCGGTAGAGCTCAACACGACTCGCGCGTTAGTCAACTACGCCACCGAGGCGGGTTATATATTGGTAAAGAAAAACAGTATTCAGACTTTACTATTATTCAGAAGCATCTGTTAGAAGTGTTTGTTTCTCAGCGGCTGTCACTACTGGCTCAAGACTATTGTCAATAATTAAATAATTAAGAAACTAAAGCGTTTAATTTTTCAAAAATCGCTCACCGAAACGCTGGTACGGGGAACCCTTGCGCGGGGCAAGTCAAAGCGAAACTTTGTTCGACTCTTGCTTTCAGTCCCTGGATGTTGTAGACCGAAGAGAATTTGGGCGCGGCACTTCCAACAGGTTCTAAAAGGCGTACACTCCAAAATATATTATCGAAAGCATTTTTTATTTTTTTTAATAATTAGAAGAATACTTTCAACAAAGAGGTAATGAAATAAACCATATTATCTGAATGTATTTCGACAAATATAAGTATACTAATAATGTTTCCTCTTCATGATATTTTTTTTGTAAGAAATTAACCCTTAATTTTGATTAGTTTTCAGATTGTATTAATTGGAATGTTAAATTGGTCCACAGAGAATCTATCTGTACATTCCTCAGTTCCATCTCGCAGCCGATTCCCGCCTGTACACGCAGTATACCAGTGGCTCTAAAGTGTGTACCATTCACAACACACTATTATTTGTTGCGCATCCTCGCTGCACACCGAACGTGCAAGTTGGCAACACAACAAAAGACTGGTACCTGGCCATGCACTTCTTTCAATTAAATTCTATCCAAAATAAATATACTCTTAACATTCTAACTTTTTTTTTCTTATTTCTTTCTACAAAATTATAATAGAATGAAATATCTTTTAATTTCTTTATCGACAACAACATAACAGAGAATTTCTCGAAATACCGAGTGAATTTCATCGCACACCTTTTGAGAACCAGTGCAGTAGATTTAACCCTTGTGGACAGTTTGCCCAAAATCGTCAAGCCCCTGGTGTCGAAAAGCGTGTTGCTGTTGGGTTAACGTAACAAATATGCGCCCCCTGATTGGTGGAGAGTCTGAGCTCATCATGGTGTAAAAAGGAGTAGAGCTGCCAACTGTACAATCTAGATAATTTGTTTAGTCAAACATTATAATACCACCATAAAAGTAATATCCAATATGATACGGTGCTACGCAATCTAATGTTGAAAATACTGAGAAGATGGGGATATGTTTATTGTTCAAATCTCTGTGTTTAGTTATTCACTTACTTTTCCTTTTATATAAATGTATTCAAAGCTTCCAATTAAAGTATAAAATTTGTTTTGTTATCCAATGTTTTTTGTTAAGTTTTTGTAGAACTTTCAGATGTTTTCTTGTGTGTTCAATACACCTAACCAAGATCTCCTCGTGTCGCTGGCTGTCTAGTCTACTGAGAGAATAGTGTGTTAGGCCATGCAGGTTTTTTTTAATCTATAAGTGGTCCTTAACTGGATTATTTTTGAAAATTACTCTCCTCTAAAATTAATTTGTCCTACCTCAAAATATTTTTAAAATTGTTTTACCTCCAGAAGTTGTTCAGAACGATCCTTAGCCTGATTCTTTACATTTTAATTTGATGCCTTTATAAGCCATTTGGAATTTGTTTTCAAACCTTATCATATTTGAAAATATAAGAAGGGTCAAATTTATTCCAGGGGGGAATTTTTTTTTCAGAGGGCAGTGCCTCCCTTTGAAATCCCTCTCTTCCAGTTATGTCACCTCTTTTACCTAAATTTATTAAGTGCTCAATGTAAATGTTCGTACTTGTAAATATTTAATAAATTTTAGCGCTTTAAGTTTTTAATCAAACATTAAATCCAGATATCTTCTAGAGATGTTTAGTATTTATAGCTTTTCTATGTCTCCCTACCCCGGCCGGCCCTGAAACGCTCACCTGACCGCAACCTCGACAGCAAAGTTACGTTATCGACAACATATTTCGTAGTTGCGACGGCCAGTCATATCTCAAGGGATGTGTAAGTTCATCTTGTCGATGAACTAATGAGCTTACCTAAACACCGGCACAGGGAAAGCTTGCGCAGGACACAGCAGCTCAAAGCTCACGTTCATTTTGGTTTCCAACGCTTGACTTTTGGAAACTATAGAAAATTTTGGGGCAGCACCCCCGACTGGTTCTAAAATGGGATACATAATAGTAATAGTAAAATAATTTCTCTCTCAAACAGTTTTAATCAAAGTATTTAATGTCCAGATCATAAACCTTCCACTTTCCCTTGTGTTAAAAGAAAGAAAAATAAATTCCCCGTCAATAATAATGGTTCCATATTTGAACACAATGGCTACTAATTATTTAATCTAATGGGGTAAGGATGAGGAGGATAGTGAAAAGAAAATGTGCCAGGGTTGGCTTGGAGACGGGACAGAAAACCACTCCCGCGGGGAGAAAGAAGGAAACGCGTTGCGCTTAGAATGGGACTCGACGTCGAGTTCTTCGCTCCTGTATCAGCCAGTCTCGTCAATCGCGTGATCTGATGAATTATTGTTATTTAAACAAGTTTACTTTGTGCGACACGAGAAAATGGATTTAAATCTTACAGATTCGAGAGCGCTCGAGCGCTCGGGAAATAATTTGACCTTACATTTTGTGAAGATGAGGGTCAAGTGATCGACAAATACCCCCACCACGTGAGACACTTGTACCCAGCCTCACCTAAAAGCGGGTACAGGGAACCCTTGTGCCGGGCACTGGAGGGTAAAACTGATGCCTCGCACTGCGTCAAAACCTCGTATTTTGTCCAGAGTTGAGAATTTGGGCTTAGAACCGCCCACAGGCTCTGCGCAGAGAAAAAATAAAAGGATCGTGATTAAATCTTTACATTGATTTCTTTCTTATAAAGTATATGCTCTCGGTAGCTCATGGCTTCAGCTACCATTTTAATATAAATATATATATTATCAAATAGTTGGAAGTGTCAACACAAAACCTGTCATTACAAAATGTTCCTGCAATATAGACTAAATTGTGTTTTGTTGGAAATGTTGTACTTTGTTTTAGTGTCGTCAGAGACCCTAGCCGGAACAAGGCTGAGTGATACAGCAGGTTGAGCAGAGTAGAAGGTGGATCAAGATGCTACCTATTTTGCCACAAATCACTCTACTGTCTGCTCCAGCCCGTATTTTACTCGCCGGGCCTCAATCTAACTTCCAGGTCGAGATATAATAATAATATTAGCACCGCGTCTTACTACCCGTTCGGGTTATACGCTTTTAAGTACTAATTACGCTAATGGATTAGGAATTGGGAAGGTTGAATTAGAGGAATTGAACCCGAATTTGCGTGGAGGGAGAGTGGAAAACCATTTAGGAAAAACCACCCTCAGTTCACCCGACCGAGATTCGAAACCTCGATCTCCCCGTCCTCGGCAGTCGAGCTCGACACGACAAGCGCGTTAGCCAACTACGCCACCGAGGCGGGTAAGGTCGAGATATAGTTGGCAAAGGGGAGGACTAGGGTACAGGGATAAAGATGAATTCTTTCTATTGCCCTTTCTAGATGTTTATTTTTTAGCCAATAGTATGGATTTAATTTACGATTGATGTTATGTACCATCCCATATCATACCTAATCACTCCATCCCTCACAGGGCAGGCAAGAAACTGTGAACATAGCTCAATAAACAACAACTCCGTACTTAATCCATCCTCACTACCTTTCTCCACACTTCCCTATCCTTGTTTACTCCCTTCAACATCCATACACCGAGTCATACAGGCTCTTTTATTATTAAAACTCTGATGTTATGTAAAAATAGAATATTAACAGCGATCTCAGACATGGCTGAGAGCTGCAAGGTGTAATTACAACCAAATATTTGAATATCTCTAAGGGGTTTGAGTTTGGGCCTTGTCCGAGACTTGTGCGGAGTATCGATGGTTCAGAGCCCTCTAATTCAGGAGCTCCCAAGTGTTTGAACTCAGATCTCTAGTGTAGCGAGAAAACCAACCAAGAGTACCTCAGAGTATTCAGCAAAGAGAACAAGAAGTGTTCTAGCGAAGTGTATGAATGTTGTCCGTAATCTCAGCTCACCTAAACATTGGGACAGGGAACCCTTGTGCCGGGCACTGCAGGGCTAGGGTGCTTTTCATTGCTCGCAGAATTTCAAACCGGGACTTGTCCAGGGATGAAAACTTGGGCTTGGCGCTCCCAACTGGCTCTGTGTCAAAACAAACAACCCCCTCAGTTCGAGACGGTCCGAGCCCTTTACTCAACACATCCTACACAAGGCTAGCAAAGTTAGGTGGGGCTTGTCTTCGGGTGTTCCAGGTGCATGCATTCTACATCACAGGTGAAAAAACCTTTCACAGGTAGATATCAAATTGTGAGGCAAAGTGATCCCCTTGGTATATTCAAGATACAATCAAGTTAAGAAATTAAAAATCTAATATTTCGTATATTAAATCTAAACAATGAATACGATCAAAAATTCAGACTTACCGTTTTAAGGATGGGGTGTGGGGCAGCGATACGAGATTAGGCCTATATTTAAACATGTTTTTGGTCAAAATAAATTAAAAATTCCTCCAGTAGAAACCTAGTGTTTAATTTTCTTAACACAAGTGTTATCAACAGTTGTCTGGAATTTAATGACAACCTTTTATCTTCATTTAAAAAAGTTTGTCATCTGCAGTGCTCTTGACAGATATTCAACAACTGTTGATATCAACATGTGAAGACTAGAGAAATATTTGATTTTTTTTGAACAAAAAAAGGTTTTACTGATCCCTTCGTATGTCCTCAATTCCCAATTTTAAGATGCTACTTTTTCTCTCAATACCACAAACATATCTAGAGACTCCAAATTAAAAAGAGTAAGCATAACACACTTTATTTCTCACTAGGTCTACTTATTTTAATGAATTATATTTCAACACTGAAGAGGAAGAAATATCATTAACTAAAATAAAAATAAAGAAAAATAGAAACCTTAGCATAAGAGGTCTCTTCAACAGCGAGGTGTCAACGTGTGATCAACTCGCTGGAAAATATGGAAACCTTAGCATAAGAGGATAGAACAAGGTCTCTTCAACAGCGAGGTGTCAACGTGTTATCAACTCGCTGGAAAATATGGAAACCTTTGATGAGTGATTCATTATGTGATTAAATGGAATTGTATAAAATAAAGTGGTTGTGTATAGTTTTGATGGGGGAAAACTTTTAGAAAATACATTTTTTTAAATTGGTGGTTAACATTTTATTGTTTTATAGTTATTAATAATAGTTATCCAAAGTGATTGATGCCGACATAACATGACTTGACGTATGAATACAAAAAAAGAAGATCTAGTAACTCTTTAAACTGTGTAAGGTTCTTACTAATGAAATGTTGCACACACACAAATTAAAATTGCAGTAAAGCCAGCCCTTTATTAACACTTCTTACAATTTACAATTATAATAACATGGTATATAGTTTGAGAGTGAAAGCTATTTTGAGATATCGGTAAGTCTAAATTTACGTCTTATTTGATGAAATGATAAAAATAACTAATTTTTTTTAGAGGATATGAAACATTACAAACAACATGACAAGACATTTAACTGGGAGTGTCAGGACTGGCGTTGACCGGGAGAAAGACAGTTTGCGATGTTGGCAGATCTTACCTAGCAGCAGGGACAGGGAACCCTTGCGCCGGACACAGAAGGGTAAAACTCTCGCGGTTCTTAGTCTCAATCGTGCGGCTCTTGTCACCCGTTGGGAATTTAGGGGCCGAACCACCCACCGGCTCTAAGAGTCACCGGAAACCGACAGAAAGAAAAACATTATATAAGTATATGGGACTACGGGGGTACGACTCTTATAAACCAGGAAATATGCCCCATTTGACTGGTGTGCAGTAAAACTACTTTATGCTACAGTAGATAATAAATATGCCCAAGGATGTTGACACGGATAAGTAATAAAGTTATCACACCCACAGAAGTGGCCAAACAGTCCAAGGTGTTAGACCCGCAGTACACATAGTTGCCATTGATAAGGTCAGGGTTCAAGGCCCGGCCAGGTGATTTCCCTCGACTCTATACAAACGTGTTGGTGCAATTCTAACAAGATACCCTCCTCACCTCAGCCTTTAGATTGAGTTGCTAGTAGTGCGGGTTTTAAACACACCTCTATAGGGAAGAATGCTCCTTCTAGAAACAGGGCTAGGCAACCTACCAATCACAGCAACAGCTCTATTCATTTGATCGACGTTATAGATTAAAGCTATCATGTAGGTTGGGAGACCAGGGAGAGAGAAGGTCAGGGTGAGTTACAGTCTAATGATGCGGCAGTTGCTAATCCTGCCCCTGGAGGAGCTACAAACTGTGTGCCCTCTCTACATGTCATGGAAGATTTCAAGGATAGACATATCTGACAGATAGAAATGTTACTAGATCCACTTTCATATATTCATACGTCAAGTTATGTGATCTGCGGCTATCACTATTATGAGGTAGTTGTTCTATATTTGCAAGAAGGTGCAAGAAAGGTGGATAGAAACATTCAAAAGGAACACACAAGAGGCGACCATTACTTCTCTGTCCAGTGGCAGCAGTGTAGAGTGTGGACCGTGTTATTCTTTTCATTGCAAGAGCCATATTTTTCTAGCCATCTTTCTTGTATCTCCTTCCAAAGGTTATAAAACAACAATAGTATAGTGAAATGTTATCAATGTTGGCAACTTGTATTTTCTAAAAGGTGTTCCAAATGTACATTCATAATAAAATAAAGGTAGGCCACACACACACTTATGTGTGGATGTATGACAAGTTTGTCGACCAATGTTTCCCGAACCAAAGTGTCTTTAGCACCCAGGGGTACACAAAGAAATTCAGGGGCTACGTGAAGTTCCGCTGAGTTTTTCTTGTCGTAACATATGTTTTGATAAACAAACTAACACGGATTTTGACAAGATGTTGTGGAGTTACATAAACTTTCCTTTCCCTTTGTCACGGCTTTGTTTAGTTTTAAAACTAGAGCTGTATATTTTACAAAATAGCAGGTTTTTATTGCCTTTTTTATTTTTATATTAAAAGCTGTAAGGGTTAAGTTTTTGTCCTAAGTCACATTCCGATGCCTTTCAATGTAATTTAGCGTATAATCATAAATATTTTTCATTTTCTTTCAAGTTGTCCAATATTTGAATCCTCCTTCTGGCTCAAGATGTGATTGTTTTAACTCAGTAGCCTACCTAACCGGTTATCTGCCAAACATAACCTCAAATTACAAGTGTATTAAGGTTTATGAATATTTATGTACATACTGTACCTCTTATAGTCCCCAAAACACCTCGTTATAGTCTATGGGGGTTCATGAACCACAAGATTATAACTACCAACATAAATAAAACTTACCTTTTCTTCGTTATCACCTTGCTAAGGTGCATCAAGGTGTAGATTCATAAGTGAAAACGGGCTGGAAGGTGGGGGGGGGGGCATAAAGGAATCGTGTTTAATCATTATGGACAGGCTTTTATTTTTTACCTCCAAACAAAGCAACGTTTATGTTTCCAAGAGTTCAGTGGGAATCAATAAGGATTTTAACTTATATGCCCGGTAGTAATTTTGTGGGGAAAAAGAGAGCGGTCCGACAATTTTGAAAAATGCCCATCTGTGCAGCAGGGGTACCCTATCCCAACATTCAGGCAACATTTTCATTTCATTACACTCAACTGATTGCATGTCCTAGATTATTTTTTTAAATAATCTATAACATGATAATTAAATAAATAAAATACTTATTTCTATCATGCATGATATTATTTGAGCTTTTAATTTCTGTTTTAAAGTGATAGTGAATTTTCTTATAGTTTGAAAAAATTTTCAATAGCAGAAAGAGCACATTAATGATCAAATTCCCTGTTCTGCTTTCAAATCTTTCAACTTTTGAATTTATTTATTTTAAACAATAAAAGTATTTAAGCATGCACATGAGAATATGTCCATAGTCTGTGAAAACCAATCCTGTTGGTAAATATGATAATGATATAGGCCAAAAAGCGTACTAATATCATAAATAATAAAATATTTTAAGAAAATATAATACCCAACATAAAAGTCTGCTTAAAAACAAACTTTCTTTTAACAAACAAGTTGGGCTACATAATTTTTAGAGAGAAAAAAACCCAACAAAAAGAGTTGTTTTTTTCTCCACCACGTAGTTCTTTTACCTTCGAGTGAAATAATACATAATTTATCTACAGAATTGGTCTTCTGATCTATACCGGCCAAAGGTCAAATATTTAGAATATTCCTTAAAAAAAAAGGTTTTACTAATTTTCATAAAAGTAGTAAAAAATATATAATTTAGAAGACGCTGCCAGACAATTATATTTTATAATAGAAGAAGTTGTGAGAAATATTTTCCCTAAACCCAGATAAAAGTTTTGTAAACAATTTAGTAACATAAATGGTAGAACTTATATGTATGTAATATATATTTTATTTTATTGTGCGTTGCGTTTTATTACCCATTTAGGTTATCCACAAATAGTATTAGTAGTGGTAGCTCCATTAATACATTTCCAGGTCTGCCACTATTTTATTAATCCCTGTTATGTTCCAGGTTCCCCAGACGGAGTCTCCATTTTTCCAGCCACTTTATTTAGAGAGTAGTACAAAAGAATTATATGTCATTTCTTATAAAATTAATTATTGTGACGTTGTGCCAATGATGATTATAACAGGAGAATGTGACCGTGATGGAGAAATATATGCAGCTGTCACGCAACCACCAACCACCGACATTTCAAGGAGAAAAAAAAGGGGGGAGAGATCG